>JAODAL010070968.1:0-15715 GCA_025379985.1 Phyllomedusa bahiana
CGGTCTATCCGGGCCCATACTTAAAAAGAAAGGGGTCCCCCAAAACCTAAATGAATGTTCCTCCCCGGGGCCAAAGGTCCCTCACGGGATACACAAAAAGACCCCAATGCCAAAGCAAAAGGGAAATTTACTTTGCCCCCTCACCGACCCAGAAGGAATCTCATGAGTACAATCGGTGGGTTTCCACCACCAAAGCGGATAACCCCCCAAAATATTTTAACTTGGCATCAAAAAAAACGTAAACCCAAAAGTCCATCTAGGGCCAACCGAAAGGGGGCCGGCTTTTTTGCAGGGGGAAAAAAGGACCTAAGGCCGCACATTCTCCCCAAACACCTAAAGGATCCCAAAAGATCCCATCCTTCCCACCCTACATACAAAATGGGACCTGAACACCAGTGCATAAAAAATAAAAAAAATTAAAAAAATTAGGGGATGTGCACAGGGGAAGGGCCACAATTTTTTTTTTTTTTTTTTTTTGAACCCTAAGAACGTGCAACTAACCCCAAAAATGCAAAAAAAAAAAGTGCAACACGTTCAAAAACACAAAAACAGTCTCAGAACGGTCTATCGAAACCCCCATATAAAAAATAATGGGTCCCCCATATACCTGAACGAACAAGTTCCCCCCGGGGGCCAGAACCCCTGCACGGGGAACCCCCCCAACGTTTTCCCACTCTGCCGAAGCAAAAAACGGAACAAAGGGGGTTCCCCACCGGGCCAAAGCCCCCTGCATGGGGTCACACAAAAAAGGTTCTACTGCCGAAGCAGTCGAACCAAGAACGTGCACTAGGTAGGGGGAAGGGGCCTCCCACCCCAAAACCTCCACCCAGGATTCCAGGTAGCCAACCCGAAAAGGCTTGGGTCCTACTGCCGAAGCAGACCCACCACAACTTGCACATTGGCTCAGAATGGCCTCCCCAAAAACCCAAACTTCGACCAAGTGCTCACCTTTGGCCGCCCGAAGAGTGCCGGGGGGTTTGCAGGGAAAAGGAACCGATGGCCACACATTCTCCCCCTAGACCCGGGGGGGGCCCCAAAGGGGACCGAACCCAAAATCCAAACACAAAATGAAAAACGAAACACACGTGACGTAAAAAATAAATAAGTGAATGTGGCAGTGGCTACTGCCCGACATCCGGCCCGGAAATATAAACATTTTTCCCCCTTCCTACCAAAGGCCGGGAAAAAAAGGACTGTGCTTGAGGGGCAAGTGAAAGTTAAAGTGCCGTGCAAATGTGCCGAAACTCAAGTGGGGTCCCCACCCAGTGAGTTAAGGCACCCCAGGGGGCGTCAATCCCTTTCACATCCCCTTAGGGGGGTTCATAGTCCCCTAAACCCACCTGCTTCGATCCTGGGGGGGAAGCACCACGGCGCTATCTTTCAAACAACCCGTACACCCCCCCACCCCCCCTGTGGTTCCTGCCCCGACACACCACCTATAGCGGCACCCCTACAAAACCGCCAAATACTATAAGAACAGATTACACTTTATTTAAGCCAAGAGGCCAGAAGGGGATGCCACAAATGGTACACTCATGGTTTTGCACAGTATTTGGTTTTGCATCCGAGCCCCTTTTCTTCACCCCAGAAACCCCCCCCCAGAAATTTTGAAAATTTCTGCAAAGGGAAATTTTTCCCGGTGGTAGTTCCCAGTCAATTTCCCCAGTAACTTCTGACTAAACAATAATTTTGGTTATACAGAGAAGACTGTATATACAATGAGCATTCAAAAATAAAGTTAACACTATAGTCAGACTATAAAATAGCATTCTCTAGAATGTAACAGTCTGATTGCGATTTAAATATCACAAGGCATTGTGGAAGGCGCTGATAACTTCTGAGACGCCCACTATGGATGTTAACAAAATCCCTCATTTGTTCTGACTCACTTATCTTTATAAAGCAAACAAGGCGATATTTTAGCCAAGCCAGCCAATACCGATCTGCATACAGCGGTTTCGGAGTTTTTGCCCCTCATCAGTACAGAGCGATACTGGAGGCTGGTGGGAGGCAATTACAGTCGGTCTCAGAAGAAGGGCCTATACATCTCTCCTTGTGGAGAAGCACCAGATAGTTTTGGGTGAGATTTTGAAATTTCCTTTTTCCACAGGCCACAGAAGCAACTGCAAATCATTTGCCAAATTAAATCAGGAAAAGAATAGGCCTTAATCTACAACAGCAAATGTTAAAATAGCATCCAAAATCCACGGCAGTTTAACATGGCCGTACCGCAATTGTTTGTCAAGGGTTTGCACGAGAAAACAGTCAATTTTTTGGATTCTAGCTAGCCAAGTAAATTAACTGTAACGGGAAATCCAACGTAAATAGAATATGTTCTCTATATTCCGTGGAAGGCCCAACAGTTTTAGAATCCCGCAGTACAAAATCCTGCAGTGGTAGGTATACAGCTCAGGAATTGTCTATTGCATGTTCTATGGGCACTTGGGATTATAGTCATATTTTGCAGATTCTAAAACTAAATGCCTTTAAAAAATCCAATCTGTAATCCTGTGCTTGTAGGCATTGCTTATTCATCCAGCAGATTGGTTGCCCGACATAAATCACAGAGAAAATTATTCCAGTAAAGGGTAGGAAACACTACTCACAAAAAAGCAGCCCTTCTACTGATACATAAAACATAGCCATTAAATACATGTCCTATAAATCAGATAATATTTAAATATATTAATAATTACATAGCAGATAAATATTCACCAAACCAGTATAAGTAGATATTGTGTCAAAGGCGAAACTCCCGTGGTAGCAGACGTAGACTGCGCCCTGGCACCGTGCGCTTAGGGGGCACCGGGGCAGCTGCACTGCGTCTGCTACGCCGGTAAATGCTGCTACATCCTGGGCCCGCCGTCAGTGAACTTAACAGTTCTCACTCGGATCTGAGGGGCCCGGTCGCATCACTGCCCTCTGAATCCCGGTCCCTCCAACGATCCACATCGGGACACTTTCCCCTGCCGAAGCCCTCTGAGAACACGAGGTTGGCGCGGAGACGAACACAATCACCAGCCCTCGCCCTTGGCTGAGCAGAGAGGCTGGAGCGCAGGCTCATCGGGGGGAGCGTTGGACTGGAATAAGATTATTTATTATTTTAGACCCATTGTCCCCTACAAGCCTTCCCTAAATACCCCACAGCCTGCTACATACCCCCTAAGTCTGCCTATATACACCACAGCCAGCTAGTATACCCCACAGCCTGCCTATAGTACCCCACAACCAGCCTATATACCCCCCAGCTGCTATACTACCACCCCAGCCCTGCCTATATACCACCCCACCTTGCTATATACCCCCCAGCCTGCCTATATACCCCCCAGCCTGCCTATATCACCCTACCTATACACTCCCAGCCTGACCAATATACCCCAAGCCGGCCTATATCAACCCCTAATCGCCTGTCATCTTGGTTTTTAGATGAAATCCCTAAGCCACCTATTACTCCCCCCCAGCCTGCCATGATTACCACCCCCAGACTACCTATGTAACCCCCCATCCTCGCCTATATAACTCCCAGCCTGCCTATCTAGCCTCCCTCCCAAGCCTGTCGCTATATATATCTAAGTCGCCTGCCTGAAATAGCCCTATAGCCCCCAATGAGCATGTCTGCCTCTATATAGCACCCTATATCCCCCAAGAGCTATGCTGCCATTCTACTTATATGGGGCCCCCTTAGCTACCTAAACCTACCTATAGTGGCCATCTATAGCCACCTAACCCCTGTTCGACCTACCTGTAATGGCTCCTATAGCTACCTAAACCCTGCTTAGCCTATATGGGACACTATATTGCCTACCTAAACCTGGCCATATCTGGGGCCCCCTGTAGCCATATCTAAACCTTGCCCTGACTCACATGGACCCTACCATATATCCAGGGGGTTCAGGCTGCCCCGACAAAGTCAGATTCCTAAGATATTTCAGCGTCTAGAATCTCCAAGGACAAGTGTCGGGAGATGTCATGATGGCAGGACCGTGGCCGACTGCAGAACAAAAGGACAAGTCAACGACTCATCCAGCCGAAATGTCACCTGTGAGTCACAAGATGTAACTGACTGTACATCACATTATATGTCAAGAGAGTCACTGTTTGCACTGATGTCTACCACCATAATGGTCACTTTATGGTGGTTACTATACACAGTCTGGCAGGGCGCTGTGCGCATACACTGGTGTCTACCACTATAATGGTCGACTGTATGAGGTAATATAAGTTCTGCAGAGCCTGCTGTTGCAACCTGGTGCTACCACTATATCAGTAACTATAATCTTTGGCTTATAATACAGTCTACATAGCCCTGTGTACACTAGAATATACCACTATACTGGTCACCTGTATGGAGGTATCTACAGTCCTGCAAGAGCCTGTGTACACAGTATAATACCACTATATGGTCACGATATATGGTGATACCTATTGAGGTCTTGTGGACGATAAGATAAAAGTGTAGGGGTATTTATTCGTCACCTAAGTGGTGGTAATATTGTGGTCATGTTCTGGAGGTATAATCAGGTTTATCTTAGTGTAATAGGCGTTATGGTAATGTTAGGTCTTGGCATAGTGCGGATTTGTTTTGGTAGCAGTATGATGGGGATCATGTAAGGGATGATGTATTTAACCCTTTGTAATTCATTCTACAATATCTAACTCAGTGTTTTCTCAACTCCAGTCCTCAAGGACCCACTCAACAGGTAAGTATTCAGGCTTTCCTCAGTATTGCACAAGTTGATATCATATTGTCAGTGCAATCTGTAGAGATCCTGAAACCATGACTCTCTGGTGGAGGGCGCTGAGGAACCGAGTTGAGACTCTAACTGCATTTCCCTGGTAACTGTTTTGTGGGCAGGGAGTGGGCGAGGGGGGGCCCAGTCCAAAAGTTTGGCTTAGGGCCCGGATCTTCTCTAGATTAAGCCCTGTATATGGATAATAAAAAACTTCAAACAAAACAGGTATAATTCAACTCACACCCTCGGAGTTCTTACTACATAACCATCACTAGTATAAAAATACCAGCGTAAAGACCGTCATATGATCATGCAACATTTACAGATATAATAGGAATATACTAAATGGGCAATGGCCATCCTACACTACCCTCTTAATTAATCTTTCCCTACACTTGTATCCTCACCCCGAAAAGGGCGAACCCACAGACATGTGCCCAAAATACCCTATCAATAAGGCCAAGTAAACAAAATGACTGAATTACATGTATTAATTTAAAGCGAAAAAAAGCCCAGACACTTTTCATCTAGACCAACAGTCACGAATCATCTGGTGAGAGACATCAGGATGTAACCGACTCAGTCTGTTATACAGCAGGCAAAGTAGCTTGTGCATATAGAATTACGTTTGGTAAAAGGCACACATCCCTCATTTCACTTGCGCTCTTTGATCTTCGACAGTGCTCAAATCATCCTGTGTGTCCCCTCAACATGTTACTATGTATTTTCTATAGTTATTTGTGCTATTAATCTCGGCTTGTCCTTTGACCTTGTCACTATCCACACAGACCATTCTGTCTCAACAGCTCACACTCACTTTAAGGGAATCTGTCACATTGCACATCAGATCTGCAGGCAGCATGTTATAGAGCAGTAGGAGCAGGGCTGCCATAAAGCCAGTACAGGCTGAACTGGTCTATCGGCGCCCGGAGAGTGAAAATGAATCAGCGAGGGGGGCCCGCCGCCCGCTGTGAGCTGCCCCCCTGCGTTCACAAAGAAAATCGAAACATTTCCCTCACAGGCTTGCGCGAAATTGGCCTGCCATTTTACATACCAGAGGGGCCGTAACTGTGTGAGGAAGGCACTGACGCCCTGAGCGTCACAGCGCAGCGCACAGTTGCTTACATTATCAGCTCCAGAGGCTGCAGGGCCTGCGACCGTCCTCCTCCCTCCCTCATCTCAGCTGCCAGGCGAATGACAGATGACATCAGTGACGGTCCACCTCCCATCAGGGCGGGCCTCACGGAGTTGAATATGACGTCATCCCGACTGCAGAGGAAAGACGGCAGCAGAGAGAGGGAGGGAGGAGGTACGGGCCCTAGCAGCCACTGGAGCAGGGTAAGTATGTAAAGTTATTATCTTGTGTGCTTAACTGTGACCGGGGCCGTGCCTCACCTCACACAGTGCGGCCCCTCTTGTAAAAAAAAAGCCTTCAGGGCCCCCAACTCCACTACACATATCCAGTGCTCTGCCCCCACTCCAGGGCCCCCATATAGTGACTCAATCCCGGCCCCCATACAGTGGCCACACACCCAGTGCCCCCCCCCCCCCCCCTGCAGTGCCCCCCCTCCACTTCCTGTCCCTGGACACTCAGCCCCGATCCCTCAGCCCTCCCGCCCTCCCCCTTCAGGCCCCTCAGCCTACCTCCATCCCCCTGTCCTGGACACTCAGCCCTCCCTCCATCCCCCTCCGACCAGGCCCCTCAGCCTTCCCACCATACCCCCCTGTCCCTGACACTCAGACTCTACTCCCTCCATCCCCCCCCCTTGTCCCAACCCCTCGGCAGCCCTCCCTCCATCCCCCCTGTCCTAGACCCTCAGCCCTCCCTCCACCCCCCCCCTGTCCTAGACCCTCAGCCCCTCCCTCCATCCCTCTCCTTCCCAGCCCCTCGGGGGTGGGGGGGGGGGGCGGGGGGGGGGGGGGGGGGGGGGGGGGGGGGGGACTCCCACCATCCCCCCTGTCCTGGACACTCAGAACCTCCATCCCCCTGTCCTTTGGGGGAAAAATCCACTCCAAGCCCCCCCCTCTCCCCTACCATCCCCCCTTCGTCCTGACCACTTTCAGCCCTCCCTCCGATTCCCCTATCCTGGACACTCAGCCCTCCCTCCATCCCCCATCCACCTTGTCCAGACACTCATCCCCTTAGCCCATCCACCCCGCCCTGTCCTGACACCTCATCCCTCCCGTCCACCCCCCCTGTCCAGACCCCTCGAGACCCTCCCTCCTCCCCCCTGTCCCTGACACACAGCCCTCCCTCTCACCCCGCCCTGTCCTGGACACTAGTCCTCCCCCCTTCCCCCCATTTTTCCCCCCCCCTGTCCAGACCACTCAGCCTCCCCCACCCCCCCTGTCCTGGACACTCAGCCCTCCCTCCATCCCCCCCTGTCCGGGGCCCACTCAGCCTCCCTCCATCCCCCTGTCCACGGGTTGCCACCTACATCCTCCCTCCATCCCCCCTTGTCCGTGGCCCCTCAGCCCTCCCTTCCATCCCCCCCTGTCCGGGGCCCCTCAGCCCTCCCTCCATCCTCCCCCTGTCCAGGCCCCTCATCCCTCCCCTCCATCCCCCCCTGTCCATGCACCTCAGAGCCTCCATCCCCCTGTCCTAACACTCAAACCTCCATCCCCCTGTCCCTGGAGAACTCCAGACCCTCCCTCAACCCTCCACTCCTCCCCCCTTGTCCTGGACACTCAGAACCCTCCCTCCATCCCCCCTCTTCCTGGACACATCTCAGGACCCTCCCTCCATCCTCCCCCTGTCCAGACCCACCTCAGTACCCCCTCCCACCCCCGCCCTGTCCTGGACACTCAAGCCCTCCCTCCATCCCTCCCCCCCCCCCTGTCCCAGACCCCTCAGCCTCCTCCATCCCCCCTGTCCGTGGACACTCATCCCCTCCCTCCACCAACACGCCCTGTTCCCTGGACACTCCAGACCTCCCTCCATCCCCCCCCTGTCCAACCCCATTAGCCCACCTCCACCCCGCCCTGTCCTGGACACTCACCCCCTCCCTCCATCCGCCCCCCTAGTCGCGGCGCCCCTCAGCCTCCCTACCATCCCCCCCTCTGTACCGGCCCCTCACCCTCCCTCCATCCCCCCTGTCCAGCCCCTCAGCCCTCCCTCCCTCCATCCCCCCCTGTCCAGGCCCCTCAGTCCTCCCTCCATCCTCCCCCCTAGTCCGGGCCCCTCTAGCCCTCCCTCCATCCAACCCTGTCCTAGACCCCACCCTCCCTACCATCCCCCCTGTCCAGGCCCCACAAGCCCACCCTCCCTCCATCCCCCTGTCCTGGACAATCAAACTCCCTCCATCCCCCCCTGTCCTGGACACTCACACCACCCTCGCAGTCCCACCTGTCCAGGCCCCTCAGCCTCCCTCCATCCCCCCTGTCCTATACCCTACAAGCCACTCCCTCCATCCCCCCCTGTTCCCAGCACCCCACCTCCTCCATCCCCCCCTGTCCTGACACTCAACCCTCCTCGTCCAGAACCCTCCATACCCAGGCCCTGAGCCTCTCTGTCACTATGGTAATTATTTACATTGGGTACTATGGATGGGCGTATTTTAACATGGATAGGGCACAGTTAGGAAATACAATAAAGTGAGGAGTAACAGTGTTTGCGCTGAGTGGTAAATTCTGCAGGGACAATGGTGGCATGGAGAGACAAGTCATCATGCACGAGTGTGTAGCGGATAGGAGAAGAAAAAGGAAAAGTGAAAGACTCATTCAGACAAGACCATTCACTGTGAGTTCACTAAATGCACATGAAAATGACCACTCTGAGTACGTAATGGCGTTATATTGGTCTTGTTATACATGCTTTACATACGGTAACAGTATGTCGTGGTAGTCTTTCCAGATGTGTATGGACGTAGATAACTGTGGGTGATGATGTTGGCAGTTATATTTGGTCTCCATTTGTGGTTATATCGGTCTGGGTATACAGCTTTTGGTAGTAATATTATAGTGTGATCATGTTGTTCCGCGTAATTCGCTGGCTTTGTATATGGTACCAATATATAGTAGATAAACTGTACGTTGTGACAATCAAACGAAGAACTAAAATTGCAAAAACAATGGCGCAATTGCTTTTTTTTTTTTTTTGGGAGGTCCACAGCACAGAATATTTTCTTTTTCTTTTTCTGGGTGGGGAGGCCGTACCTGGCGGAGTAGGTGAAGGGGTGGCGGCCCGTGGGGGGCCCGGAAACTTCCAGCTGGTAGTGGGAGTCCCCTGAAATTTCTGACGCGGGCCCTGATTAGGAGCTGAGCAGATTGATAATATTTTCCTGAAGGGAAAAGGATTTCAGTATTTTATTTTTAAAACCTGCTATTCTGGGTTTAAAGGTGTTGTCTCACACACGTTCACACTGCCAAAAAGCAGCATTTACATGATGCATTCTGTCTCTAACCCGTGTCAGGCTCGTGGGTGGTCCAAAGCAATGATTACCAATGTTCATAGCTCAACTAAAAGTCACTAGCACATGAAGAGCAAGTCGCGATGTTTATCTATAACATACTGTCAGGGACTGGGACAGCGCTCGGCTTGCAGGGAGAAAGAGTCTGCAGTCAGCTGATCAGCGACCCCACCTGATAGGACAGACTGCCTGGAGCTGTGTGAGTGACAGAGGTCCACCACTTCCTGACACGAGGCCGAGTCGCACCAGCCCAATTGGTGAGGACCTGGAGGTGCCGCTCCAATCAGCTACAGGCGGTACCTTGGGATCACATTAAACTCCCTGCTAGCTGAGTGCTCGCGCCCCTGCGAGTCACATTTTCTGGTCTGCCTTGCTACTGTGCTATTGCCATACTGTTTGGCTTTAACCTGTTGAGTAACCTTGACCTCGGGCTTGTTGTCCTTACCACCGCTTGTTCCCTTCGTGATTTTGTAACTCTCTCCCCGTACGTGTTTGACCTCGGCTTGTTAAACGTTTATACACCTCAGGTTCTGATTTGTGGCGAAGATGACATGGCGTTCACGGAAAGATCTCAAACGTAAGACCAGGCCAGAAAAACTCAGAGCTTTGGTGTGTCAGCACGCAAAGATCCACCTAGCGCGAGCAGGTATTTTCCTATCATATCCAAAAATAGCTGCTAACCAATCTAAGATTTCATACTTGTCGCTGCGTCTGGTTCTGGGAGTTCAGCGCGTTTTTGTGATTCTGGGATCATCTTCTAATTTTGTTGATGCGTCTTCACTCGTCAACGTTTAGGCCTACTTTGGAGACCGCTATCATGAGGTCTCTAAGGCGGTATGTGCTATTGACTCACACCTCACTAAGCTCGGGGCACAATCCAACATTGTACCTCCTGAGCTGATGATGAAGTTTTCGGATCCGTACATATGAAAAAGTTTATTCCTCATTTTGTCATGGAGGGGCTACCCGCTGATGTGGTGTTATGCGGGCTGGCACCCTGGCTTCAGAAACATAACCCAGGTTTGACTGGATTCAGGTGAGACAATTAGTCTCCAGCTGGGGACAACTGGAGTGTTGACAGACATGTCTCCCTACCATACTAGTGGTCAATACGAGGTGAGCAGATTCCTGTTTTTATCCGTGACTTTGCTGCAGTATTTTTCTCAGAAACACAGTCGAAGATACTACCAACCCATCATAGATCATACGACTGTGCCATTGACCTATTGAATACCCAAGTAAGGTATCACAAGTGGGAGGATATATAATCTGTCCTTGGTCAGAGAGGACAAGCAATGAAACAATATAATTGCAGAAAGCTTACGAAGGGGCATATCCGACTTCCGGTGTCGTCTCCCACATGGTGCAGGGTTTTTCATCTTTTATTAATAAAGGATGGAGGCCTCCGTACAAGGAACAAAGCGAAAAAAAGGCCACTATCCAGCAATGCATAGATTACCGTGAACTGAATAAAATATACCGGTAAAAAAAAAAACCAATACCCCTTTACCCTGATTCCGGATCTGCTCAAGCCAAATCCAAGGAGCAAAGTGCGTTTCCAAGTTGGACCTTAAGAGGGCACTATAACCTCATCCGCATTGAGAAGGGGATGTAGTGCACGAAAAACCGCTTTAACACTCCTGAAGTCATTTTGAGTATCTGGTGATGCCCGTTCTGGTTGTGTAATGCTCCCCGCAGGATGTAACAGCGAACCTGAGTTACAATGATGTTTCCGTGATCTTCATTTGTTATGTTGTAAATGGTCCGTCTACCTGATGAATTTTAATCTATTTGGGAAAATTTGTCTCCCACGTTAAACACTGTACGGGACAGGTATTCAGCAAATACCCAGAAGCAAAATAGTTTGTTTGTTCAAGCTTGAAAAATGTGTTTTCCGGGGTGCAAGGAGTACCTTTCCTTGGGTAACATCACTGACTCTAACTCATTCGTAAGGACCCCCCCGTAAACATTCACAGTGCCATTCTCGATTGGGTCCGCCCTTCTCTCTGAGGCCCTGCAGCGGTTTTCCTAGCGGTTCTTGGCGAACTACTACGAAAACTTATTCGTCATTTTTCTGTCTAGTTCGGCCTCATTGACTGACATGACTAAGAAGGGGTGAAGTTCATAGTTGGGCAACCGAGGCATAGATGCATTGAGAAGCTTAAGCAGATGTTTTATATCAGCTCCTGTCGTTAGATTCAAGCAGATCACAGCAAACCCTGTCTGTTGAGGTTGATGCTTCCGAGTATGGCGCAGGGCGGTCTTGTCTCAGGGGTTCCGCTAATAGACTAACCTTCGCCCTCTGGCTTCTTTCTTTCACGTAACATTTTTCCTCACTTAAAGGAATTATGATGTTGGTAACGCAAGTGTGTTGCTATTAACGTGGGCCTTTTAGGAATGGCGCCACTATCCTCTAGGTGCCCAGCATTAGGATTCACGTTCCCATTCTGTGATCATAAAGACAAATCTTTATTACCTTTTTAAGAGAAGTGCGTAAAAGTTAAATCCACGTCAGGCGCGTGGGCCCATAAATATTTTACATGCTTCAACTTGTACTTACAGACCTGGTTCGAAAAATGTAAAGGCTATCTCTAACTTGAATCTTCTGTGCCCAGCCACGCAACTCAATGAAGGTTCTGGCACCTATATTGCCCAGAGACTGTTGTCGCAGCTATTTCCCCTGACTTTAGAGCCACTGGAGGTTACCGTCCCATACAGAGATGATGACACTGTTAAACTTCCCTATTTCGAAGGTCCTTTGTGTCCCCACCTCAAATGTCGGACACACGAATTATTAAAAACGAATTTCATGATTCTGTGCTTTCACATATCTTTGCACCTGGAGTTCTGCACCAAAAAGCTTATTTCTTGTAATTAACCTGGGGGCCGTCATTGCTTCGTGAGTAGTCTGACGCCCATGCATCTGTGTGAAGTCTGCGCACGGAGCAAAAGTTCCCCGAAAACTACGCGTTCTCCTGGAACTTTGCCCCCACCTTGTATCTGAACTCCATGGACCCACATCTCCATGGATACATTTATGACGGACCTTCCTCCTTCACGCAAACAAAGAAAAAAAAAGGGCCAAAATGACTTATTTTGGTGGTAGTGGACCGTTCAGTAAAATGTGCATCTTGTTCCGTTAAGGGGTTGCCGTCGTCCAAAAAATATGCTGAACATCTTTATCAACAGACACATTGTCACAAACAAGCATGGTTTTACAAAAAAAATATTGTTTCGGACTGAGGGGTCAGATTCGTTCTCGATTATGAGAGCCCTTTGCAAGGCTCTGGGTATGCCACCCTGTCCTTCTCCTCTGACATCCACCACGAGACTAAGGGCCATACTGAAAGGGTAAATCAATATGTAACACAAAAAACTCCGTGTTATGTATCTACATCAGCAGGATACTGGTAAAATACTTACCGTTGGTTGAATTTGCCATTAATAATCAGGATAATAGCTTCTGTCTGGGACTTCACCATTTTACAGTAATTATGGTTTTCATCCAAGGAATTGCGCGTCATTTTCCGTGCACTCGTCTGCTCGCACAGCGGTTGTGTTGACTTATCATTAAAGAATCTGTGCACAGTCACAAGATGGCCAAGTTCAGAAGAACTTGGTTTCATCACCCAGAACAGTCCAGAAGAAAAATTTCTGATAGACGAGCGTCGATTGTTCTATAGGTTTGGCTGTTGGGTGCGATAAATAGGTTTGTCCACCACCAAAAGTCTGCGATTGAATGTTCTACCTCGGTAAACTCGCAGCTCGCGATTTGTAGGTCATCAATGTGTTCAGAGCGGTGTTAAACCCAGTGGCATATCGGCCTGAATTACCCTCGTCTCTCCGATAAATAACTATTTCCATCGTGCACTTCTTAAGAGGTACATTCAGCTGTTACTCCCGCACCCTCTAGACCTCCTCCCTCCAGTTTGTATAGAGGTGGGAGTAAGAATAATGAAGTCGCCCGTATATTGTGATTCTCGTAAGGTCAAAGGTTCACATGCAGTACCTGGTCCCATTGGAAAGGGGTATGGTCCTTGACGGAGAATCATGGGTTACAGCGGAAATTCATTCCCATGCTGATGACCTGGTAAGCGGAATTCCATGAGTCCTCACCCAGACAAACCCCATACACAGCGGGAAAGGAGTCCGGTGCCCCTACCTAAAATTTGGGGAGGAGGGGGACCGTCATGGCTTGGGCACAGATCCGGCTCGTCTATGCAAGGGAGGAAAGAGATCTGCAGCCAGCCAGATCATACGACCACAACACCCTGAATAGACATCTGCTGAGGAGCTCTGATGAGTGACAAGAGGACTAACCACGATCCGGACAGGGGGCAGTGTCCACCACCAGACACAACATGAGGCACCCGCAGGTCGCTCCAATCAGCTACAGGGTGCGTCTATCCGGGAAACATATATAAACTCCCTGCAGCTGACTGCTGCGCCTGCATATTCTCGCTGGCTGCCTTGCTACCCAGTGCTATTGTCCTTGTGTTTCGGCGCTTACCTGTGTACCTGACCTTGGCTGTTTATCCCCTGACCCCCTCGGCTTGTTCTTCTGACAATTTTAGTCTCGCTCCCTTGTCGTGTTATGACTCGGTCCTTGTTTTACTCGTTTATCCCTCTGTTCTGATTTGCGTGGCTTGGCGTTCCTGATTTGGTATTGCGCGACCCGGACTGAGTCCGAACTACTTTCTTCACTCCTGACAGCCCCAGCATTTAGGCAGCGGCAGGGACTGTCGCCCAGATTGCCTGTATGCCGTCCCTATCTATATATATATCCATATATCTTAGACGGTCAGCACGTCAAGTAGGCAGGGACAGTGGTCTGGGTTCCAGTCAGGGCTCACTTTACCTCCCTTGACGTGACAAGTACAGAGAACTCCAGAGCCCTAATAAACAAAGGAGAGTAATTACTTTCATTTAATTTGAGATGACACACTCTGTAACGCCAGCATCCTGTGTGCCGGCCTGTGGTGACGTCACTCTCTACTATCTGATAAGACAAAAAGCAGAGAGAGAAAGGGAAAGCAGAATGGTATCCAGAGAAACCCATGTGCACTCGCATCACATCACTCTTATCTCCTCAGCAAAGCAAAATAATCAAAGCAATGTATTTTGAAAGTCTTTATTTACTGTTCTCTACATGTTGAAAGCTAATCCTGGTAGTGAGAGAACCTCCCTAAGGAGTCTAGTGGGCAGTATTATGAGTGATTGCTATAACTCTGTATTTGCATTCATACAATGAAGGCTGTCAAATCACAGCAATCGGTTTTTGATCATGGGAAAGCTGTGTGCCTACTGTAGGGGATGTGTCATCCTCTCTGCACACTGTGATGTCAGGGCAACATCTCATGATGCTTTATTTCGGCACCAGTACTGTATAAAGAGCAGTAGGCAGATTTTTTTCTGATTGCTGCTGGATAATCTGAGGTCCTAATGCACATTCAGCCAATTAAACAATGCAAGTCTTCTGAGAAGGTGAAAAGTTCTTTACAGCAAATTTATCAGAGACTCCTATCAGTACAAAATGAAGACAACTAGGGCGACATGTATGTATAGGGCTGCGCAAGTATTCTGGCGTCCAATAAGCCCAAAAACTGGCGCAGCCCTGAGCTCTAGATTTATAATGAGACGCACTCCAAAATTAGGTGCATTATCGGGCACCTGCTGCACTTTGTAATGCGCCTGAGATCAGGGGGCGTTCTTGAGGCGTGTCGCACCACAACCATACGATTCTACACATTTATGACGGGAGGACGGCAAAATTGGGCGAATTACTGCTGGGACAGGCAGACCAAGTTACAAGTGTTTTACCTGAGCCTGAATTGTTGCTTAGTAGCTAGAAATGTGCTCAAAAAATTGTCATCTAGGCACCAAAATACAAACCTGTCGCCCCTAGACTCTAGCAGCGAGCAGTGATGAGTTACTATGTAAATGCTTGTAGCACACAGTTGTGCAGCACACAACCCCCAAGGCTTTGTAATGCTGTTTGCTGCTTTCATTACTAAGGGTATGTTCACACGCCGTAATTTCGGCATGCATTTCGCTGCGTATTTGCGCTCTAATACGGGCGAGATGCACGCCAAAATTACGATAATCCACAGTTCTCATAGAGAACTATGGATTACCCCTCCTCTCCCCGCTCGTACAATACGATTGATTTGTACGTGCGGGGAGATAAGTGACATAAGCAATGCATGTTTATGGGGCCGGCCAGCTGCCCCCCCTCCCCCACGCCGCGGGAGTACGCGCTGGTCAGCGCGAGCTCCCGAGACACATGATGTATTGCGGCGCGTACTGTATGTGCTGCAATACATCGTGTGAACATAGCCTTATAGTAATTGAAATTGAGCTAACAAATCTTTTCCTCTCCCCTCTAATCAATCCTGCTGCTGAGACCAGCAGGAGAGAAAGACATCACTATATGCAGCCAAGTCTCTGGTCACACCCACTACAGGGAAGTATTTCTTAGCTGAGCACGGCTACAAAGCACACCGGATGAGTGATGACAAAACATCCATTGAGGCCATGTGATTTAATGGATTAAAAAAGGAAAGGGGAAAAGGG
>JAODAL010070969.1:0-15714 GCA_025379985.1 Phyllomedusa bahiana
AACGCGTTTTTTTAAAAAATACAACGGGAACGGGCTTAGACCCACTTGGATATTAAATGTAATGCAGTGCGTGGACGACACTGGTTTCAGATCCAAAACCCCAAAAAATCAGAAATAGAACATTCAGAGAACAGTCTCTGAGACAAGCTGAGACACCCCCAAAAATCGCTGTGAAAAAAATCAGTTCTTCAGAAAGCGCTATCACCCCAGCAGCACCTTCCCTATCATACAGTGAGAGGAGGGTGAGCTCCCAGCGGCGCGCTCGGGCGTATATAGTGCGGTGACGTCTCAGAATCCGGCCGGTCTCTGATTGGGGCTTCATCTCTGCACTTTGTCATGCGGGCTATGCCTTCTTCCTCCCAGAGTGCTTTGCCCCATGTACGCCATGTGCTCGCAGCCATTTTATCAATCAAAAGCACACTTCGTTCACCCGAAGTACCCCAAAGTTCGACTTCGTTCCGAACCGAAGTTTTCCTGAAATTTTAAACGAATTCCACTTCGTTAGAATCAATTCGCCCATCTCTAATTGGAACCATTAACAAATCTATTTTACACTTATGGTAACTAGGAGATTCCTCCTCCCTGATCAGAATGGTCAATGGCACCTATGAATTTTTTGTACTCCAGTATACACAAAGGTTTGGGGGCTTGGGTGGTGGAGCCACATACAGGGTCTAGGAGAATGTCCCTTTTTATCTGTATAATTCATGATCTTCACTGCAGACAGCCCTGTTCTCTTCCACTCTTTTTGCCCTAGCAAAAATTTGGAGAGGTCTTTTTATGAATCGGGCCACAGTCCAGTGTGGACCTGGATGCAAAGGCTTTCACCAAAGGGACACTGATATACAAATTATCTAGATATAAATGGTATCCTTTGTCAAACAAAGGATGAATCAAGTTCCAAACAATTTTTCCACTTATGCCTGGGAAGGTGGGGTTATTGTGGGGATCAATTTTACTGTCTTTACCCTAATAAAATGATGTGTATAAATGAGTGTATCAGGAGGTACTTTCGCATAACTTGTACATTTTCATCCCGGCCCTTTTAGGCGATGTTCACACGGCTTATTTCAGAACGTATTTACGTCGGATTTCCGATTGTAAATACGTTCCGAAATCAGTTGAAAATCAGTTGCAAATAAGTGTCACTAAGTGTGGCAAGTATTTCGCGACGGATTTACAATCCCCATTTATTATATGGGGTGAATCCAAATCGCAAATCCGCCCAATAATTGGCATGCACATTGTTTTTCTGGCCGTATTGCGGCCACAAATCCGCGGCGGCAATACGGCACGGAAATATTTGTCGTCTGAATGACGACACATATTTCCCATTAAAAAGCAATATTAAATTGCCTACAACTTATTTCAGACTGATTTCAGAACGTAATTACGATCGGAAATCCGACCATAAATACGTTCTGAAATAAGTCGTATGAACGAGGCCTTATTTGACAGATATTATCTAAAGTGGAGCCTTCCTAACAAGGGACTCATTTACCGTAATGTTTTGTTGGGGGTGTAAAATTGGGAAAAAATGGATGAATAATAATAATGTAATGGCTTTATTTTATAGAGATGGTCGGAATTTTTATCCTCTGGGGTAGGCAGCTGTTTCATCATCATATAAAGGAATAGGATAGCCTTAAAATTGTGGTTAATCACATAATCACAAGGTCAAAAGGACAGACAATTGTATTATTTCATTTCATGGGACAGCACTGAAGATATTAAACTCTGATACAATGGGAAGTAGTCAGTGTAGAGCTTGTCTAACAGGGTAGGTTTGGTGTGCCCTCATAATAACTCACACAGCCATCAATGTCTAAACCGCTGACGACAAAAGTGAGTACACTCCTGGGGGCGTGTCTGGACGCTTGAGAAGATGGCCGCTGAATAGATCAGCTCCTCACACTAGCCGCTAAAAAGAAGAGCTGCAAGATAGAAAACCTGGCATATTTAATATTATTTTCACCCTGAAATAGAGGGTAGCTGTCTGGCACCCGGGAGCGTTTCCCATTACACCGCAGTGAGGGTTTTGAGGTCTCGGCGGAGCCCCTTGCTACATCGCGGCAAGCGGCAAGACAGGAGGAGGCCGGACCACGTGACTACTGCAGTGGAGAAGAAGCCCCGCGGTGGGAAAAAAAGAAAAGTTCACCCTAGAGCTCCTGGAAATCAGGAGTTGGACCCTAGCTACAACCGGGGGCATTGAGCGCTGTCCGGAGTCGGGGAACGCTAAAACAGCACCGGCCGCGGGGAAACCCGGAAAACTCGGGGGAACCCGCTGTTACAGCGTGGCAGGGGACGAGACAAGCGGTGGCCAATCGAGTGAGTCCGGAGGAGGAGAGGCAGAGCTCTGCGTGTGAGAGGTCCGGACAGAAGCCGCAGCCGCCACACAAGTCCTGATAACCGTGAGTCGCTATACCCCCCTGTAGGGAACATATCACAAGGGGAGTGTGAAGACATAGGCAGACAGCCCCAACGAACTCATAACTCCTTATTTCAAGTGATCTCTTTCAAGAGGTCTCATACCCACTACAAAGGACATTCATAGAGTGTATATTGTGAGGAGAACTGCCTTTGAGGGAAATTAGACCCTGACAGACACCACGAGGCTGACGGCCATTTTAGGTCTACAGGCCTGCAACTGACCCTCTATCTTTACACTGGCTAAAACAAATAAAAGAAAGCACAGAGAGTCTCAGCAGACTTCTGCCCCTCTGCAAAATAAACGAAATACTATTTACAACTTCTTCCCCGTGGCTGAATCAAGATATATTCATTGCCTCTATAACATATCATCTAAAAAGACAAACTCTCCTACAGCTGTAGATCCTCTGGGATCTGCTCCTCCCAAGATTCTGGACACTTCTCAATCCTCTTTTTCCTCTGGGTTAGCAGATGGGAATACAGAGTTCAGAGCACTGAGACCCCCACTAGATTATACATCATCCTGGTATCCGGCAAACACGGGTTTTAGGACTGAACGTATTCGATTCCTCTATACGGACATTGCACTCAGATTATACAGGGAACACAGTGCTTACTCAGAGTGGTACAGCTATAAATCCCAAGCAAACACAGTTAGAGGAAGGCATTATTCCACCAGTCACCCAAGTCCCAGCTCCCCACTGCTTTTACCAACACAGAGTGTCTGATTACTGATATGCCAAGAGCCAGAAAACGCCTGGAGCTCCAAAGAAATCAGGGGGGCAAGAGGCACGCAGGCCCAGAATTGGGGCTGAATCACCAGAAAATACTAAACCCCACTCCACTATCGCAATTTTCAACAGTCTTCAGAAAATCAGTGGCGCTCCTCCTCTGAATCCCTGATGGAGACCCCGGAGCAGGAATCCATCCCAGCCATTCCATCCCCGGAATGGAAGGAATATCTGAGCCATTTCCCAACAAAAAACGATTTCAAGACATTGGTCACAGAACTGACAGCAGCATGGAAAAATGAAATGGGCAACCAGTCAGGGGTGACCTGAAAAATATAGCGGATCGTGTGGAAGGCCTGGAAGAGGCTCACGATGTCACTAAAAATTATATATCTGAATTACACCAACAACAACCTCCCCCCAAACTCATGTGATTCGTAAATACGGATCGCCCACCTTGAAGATTTAGATAACAGAGGGAGGCGAAACAACTTACGATTTACGAGGCCTTCCAGAAGTTTTCTGGCACTGAAGACTAAGATCCAAACTGACTGAGATCTTCAACTCCCTCTTCGAAAAACATCACCTCCTCAACTTATAAATTTTTGATAGGATACATAGAGCGTTAAAACCGAAAAACGACCTCTAACCACCCCCCGGGAATTAAATATGCTGCATCCATGACTTTGAACTTAAAGAAAAAATAATGACACAAGCAAGGATCAAGAAAAAATATAAAATATCAAGGTTCCCCAGTTACAGCTCTTTCCTAAATCTTTCAGGGAAATAACCCTTCCAAGAGGAGGCATTTGAAACCCATCCTTACAGGAACTTAAAAAAAAGAGAAATTAAAATATAAATGGGGTTTTCCCGTTTGTGTTAATGCAACCAAAAAGGGTCGCTCTTCGGTCCTAAGGACACATGAGGATATACCACAATTTTGCTCTGCTCTCGACATACCGACCCCAGAGATCCCGGATTGGGAGATAGAGTTCCCTCCACCACCTCCTCAGGCAGTTTGGCAGAAGCCCCCGCAGCAAAAAGAAAACTCCCTAATAAAGAACTGGTGGTCCCACACGGATCTCGGGCCCCCCTCATAACACCAGATTCACCCGGGATGATTTGGATGCTCCTTCCTGAATATGGAACATTAAACATTACAGGTTATCTACTACAAAGACCCCTTAGGGTTGGACTATAATAATTGCCCAGGTTTATACATGCTCACTTATGACATCTAAACGAAGGTTTTTTCTATTTCTTTTTCACTTATTTGGTTTTTCCCTCCTTTATTATTATTTATTTTTATCTCTTTATTTCCTTCGTGTAAAATGTAAGCTATGATGCAGCTCTTCTGATTTAGATAGGGGTCAGGGGGAGGTTTTGGTTCCCTACCTACTTTCAGGGGGGAGGGAAGAGGAGAGAGGAAAATTTCTTTTTTTTTTTTTTTTTTTTTCTTTTCTCCCTCTCTCCCCTCATCTTCTTCTCCTTCTCTCTCCTTTTTTTCACCTGCTCCTCCCTCTTGTTCAAATTTGAATACTTAAGCGGGGGTGTTGGGGGCGGCTGCTATCTTTTTGAAATCGTCTGCCACTTTCTCCCCCGTAAGGGGACGACAGGTATTCGAGCGTAGCTCTTTTCAGGCTTAAACTCGGTCCTTGCTGAAAGCACCGGTTCCCCATTTTTGGGTCTGAGTTCATTAGTAGATCCCCCAACCGAGTTATTTTTTAAAATCGGTAAATTACAGATTATGGGTTTCTGTAATAAATATATGTGAAAGTTATTTGCTATGTTCACAAATTTTGTTTTTGTCTTGTCTTCCCGTCTCCCTTTGTGTCATGTCCAAGATATTAGAGAATGTGCCTTACAATAAGCGGCAATGGAAAATTGGAAAATAATGGCAACACGCTTATCCTGATGGCGGTAAATGGCTAATTTAATATCAATTAATGTGAAAGGTCTCAATACAAATGTATAAAAGGAGGCCCTACTAAACTGAGCTAAAAACCCGGAAGGCAGAAATTGCCTTTATTCAGGAAACACACTTCACTAATAGTGGTAACTTCTCTTTTGTTACAAAGTTCTTCCCCACAGCATATGTCTCCTCACAAACTAAAAAAAAGGCAGGGGTCGCAATTCTATTAGCACACACGGTCCTTTTCAGGTTCAGGAGGCTGTATTTGATGAAGAAGGCAGATATATAATCCCTTTCGAGGTTTATATTATGGGAACGCCCCTTACCCTGTGTAAACATCATACGCCGAATAGGTCTCAAATAAATTTCTTAACCCGGTTATTTAATAAATTGCAAAAATATACATCATCAATGCTAATAATTGGAGGAGACTTCAATTTGACTTTTTTCTGAAAAATCAATAGATTACGCTTATATAATAAACCTATAAACTCCACTACAGGGAGAGACTCTCACGAGAGTTTAGACAACTTATTAAAAAAATTTGCTCTCTTTGGGCCTATGGAGACTCGCTCATCCCAACTGAAAAGAACTATTTTACCTTTTTATTCTCCCCCACACCTGTCACATTTCCCCCATCGACTATTTTTTTGGTAATATTCCTACGGTGCGCAGATTTGTGGATGCAATAATTCAAACCAATAACTTGGTCTGATCAAAGCACCAAAAATGATGCGATTCTCTAAAGAGAATGCTCCCAAAAAGAAACTGTCATTTTGGCGTCTTAACGAAAGCTTGCTTAAGAACCCTCAAACAAGAAAAGGAATTTACGTAAAACACTTAGAGGAATATTTCCATATTAATGAAGGTACGGTGAATGCTCCATCTACCTTGTTTGGGAAGCTCACAAAGCAGTAATGAGAGGATGGTGTGTAGGGGATAGGCACTAGGGCTTAAAAAAATGCTAAAGCTCCAAATGGAGTTATTACAATCTAGCTGTCCCTCCTTGGGGTTCTTTTTCGATACGCCCGAGAAAATCAACTCTACGGCAAGATAATTGACACTAGGCACAATTAAAGACCCTAGCGATAGGAAAAACTGAGAAAAATAACTATTATACACCAAACAACGGTACTATGAAACCGTGGCAATAAGGCACACACCCTGTTAGCAAAACAATTGAGGAATGATACAGCTAAGCGTACCCAGTTTGCATTAAAAGATTCCAAAGGACATACTACGTATGATCCCAAGGTAATCACTGAGTTATTTCACAAATATTTTGCTAAATTATATGCCCTACTGGATACCCTTCCTGAGGACAGGCGGTCTAGAGAACAGGTTCTGAATCAATTCCTCTCATCCAGTAAGCTACCTACTCTCCCTACGAGAGCTGTGGAATCACTTAACTCCCCTATAGGATCTGAAGAACTAGAGGATGTTCTAAAATCCATGCCCCAGGGGAAGGCCCCAGGCCCTGACGGGCTCACTTACCTATACTACCAGGTATTTAGCCCGCAATTAATACCGTACCAGCTCTCCCTATATAACTCTATGCTTGGAGGATCAGGAGTTCCGACCTCACTACTTCATTCATATATAACTTTAATTCCTAAACCAAATAAAGATCCCCTAGAAGTCTCGAAGTATCGGCCCAGACCCTTATTAAACTCAGATTTAAAAATTTTTACCAAACTTCTAGCCAATAGGTTATCATTGTGGATGCCACACCTAGTCCACACAGATCAAGTGGGTTTTATTCTTGGCCGTCAAGGTGGCGACAACACCCGTAGAACAATTAACCTCATAGATGCGGTGAATAAAATGGAACAATCGACCTTATTACTTAGTTTAGATGCTGAAAAGGCCTTTGATAGGCTGAACTGGTCTTACATGTTTTCAGTTCTGAAGGCTTTTGGCATTAAGGGCCCCTTTCTCCAGGCTGTTTTATAGCTTATATTCCTCCCCCCACAGCTACCATAAACGCCTACCGTATAATATGTCACCACTAATTCATATATTTAATGGGACCAGACAGGGATGTCCTTTGTCACCCCTGCTGTTCGCACTAAGTGTAGAACCCCTGGCCTCTTTAATTCGCTTGGATGAGAACATCAGGGGTATCAAACTTAACGATATAGAATATAAATTATCCCTTTTTGCAGACGACATCCTATTGACACTGACTTCTCCTCATATATCACTACCCAATCTACAAGCTATATTAAATAAATTTTACAATATTTCTGGATATAAAATAAACACTACAAAAACAGAAGCCCTGCCGATAAATATACCCCTAGCAGAAGTCCAAGTTTTGAAGACTAATTTTCAGTTTAACTGGAGGGATACCTCCCTTAGATATCTGGGTGTTCAGTTGACTTCATCTATTTCTACTATGTATGTTCAGAATTTCCCGAAGATGTATGGGGATATTCGGGCACTCCTGAACCAATGGAAATCATTACCATTGTCTCTCTTTGGGAGGATCTCTGCAGTTAAAATGACGGTATTGCCAAAACTACTATACCTGTTCGAGGCTCTCCCAATAAAAGTCCCCTTGAAAGACTTAAGGGCTATACAATCCTCTCTTCTCAACTTCATATGGGCATACAAGAGGCACAGAATTTCGAAGAAAGTAATGTTGATGGGTAAGGCAGATGGAGGCCTTTCAGTCCCGGATATCATTAAATATTACTGGGCAGCGCAATTGCGTAGGATACCAGCCTGGTCCTCCCTGTATGCCTGTGCAAGGTGGGTAGAGATAGAGAAGCTCTGGATAGCACCTGTACACCCCAACTCTCTATTATGGGCTACATCCCATGTTAAGATGAAGAAGGAATTACTGGGACCTATGACCCTAACACGGGAAATTTGGGCTAAATGCTCAAAACGCTTCAATCTTGTTCCCCATCCTCTGCCATGACATCATTTCCTCTTCATCCAATCCTCTTTTCCCCGAGGGCATGGGAAAACATCTATGAAACCTTGGTTCGACAGAAGTTTGTTTAGATTTGTGGATATTGTAGACCACAGAACAAAACAAATCCTTCCCTTCTCCTCTTTACAATCTGACTTTAATCTTCCTGGACGCTGCTATTTTTCATACATGCAGGTTTCACACTACTTTAATAGCATTTTAAGATCTAACAAGGTAACAACCCCAACGAGATTCGAGATGCTCTGTAAAGCAAGCACCTCTACAAGAGAGCTAATATCGAGCATTTATACAATATTATTAAATCCATTTCCGGAGGAGCCTGTGGTGTTTCCATATATGACAAGATGGGAAAGTTGTATACATAGGACGATCACACCAGAGACAAGAGGTTAATTTGGAGGAGGGCATCCCAGTCTTCAATATGTGCAATATACAAAGAAAATTTGTACAAAAATTATGATGTTCTGGTACTATACACCCACGTTCCTACACACAAACTTTGACCCATCTATACCAGATATTTGCTGGAGATGCTTGACACAAAAGGGAGACATATACCATATTTTTTGGCAATGTTCTAAGATTCAGAAATACTGGCAGATGGTTGTTAGGTTAATATGTGATGTGACGGGAAGCCTTCTCCCAGTGGATCCCATGTGTCTGTTACTGAATGTCTGGCCTTCACCAATTACAAAGACAACAGAAAAACTGATTATATGTATACTTACCGCAGCAAGGTGTTTGGTGTCGTTTTTTTGGAAACGCTCGCAGGCTCCAGAACTCCTAGATTTACACAGACGGATCACGGATATGAGATCCATGGAATACCTAACAGCCTCCATTAATAACACTCTAGACCGATTCTACTCGATCTGGTCAGCCTGGGACACTTTCTGTAACCGTTCGGCCATGTAATGTAGTACACGCTATACCTGATCTTTGATTAGATTTTGCATCCCAACTTCCATTATAAGTTTCGAATCCCCTGTTCCTACTCTGTCTTGTTCCCTCGTGTGGATTGTCCTGTCTTATATGTTATAGTTAGATATTTACTGGTTAACAGATGAATATAAGAAGTTATGCATTCTTAGTTCATAGAATTAATCACTATTACTACAAAACTTTGTGTTAACATGTGAGTGTATTCAAGTAACATGATGTTTATCATTTCAAAAAACTATTTCAATAAAAATCTACAGTTTAAAAAAAAGTGAGTACACTCCTAAATGAAAATGGACAAATTGTGCCCAAAGTGTCAATTTTTTGTGTCACCACCATTATTTCCCAGCACTGTCTTAACGTCCATCATAAACCAATAAGGGAACCTGTCTAAAAAAGGAAATACTTCAAAGAACTGGACATTACTAAATCCTATCCCCTGCACTCCCTGCACTGCCTGCAGCTGATTTATTAAAGGGGTTTGGCCAAGAAGTTAATTCCCTACATAACAAGCTGATACTCTCCTCTTGAGGTTTGAAAAAAGGGGCGTTGTGTTTAAAAAAACAAGTACCTCCTCTGTGATGTCATCACTCCACCTCCCATGCATGTTACTGATACTCAGTCTCTGTATTTGAGCAAACATTGTTTGGCTAATCCACAGAGGAGAACTGTATTGTGCACAAACTATATGCCTTTTATTTCTCCCTCTTATTTGCTCAGGAGAGAAATAAGCTCAGCAGGCAGCATCTTTAATTCAGGCTGCAGAGGGAGAGGGAGGGGGGCTGAACAGTGTTGCAGGGAACATCTGCATGTTTACTAAGATAATTACATTACAACCAGTGGATTCTCTATACAAAAGACAAAGAATCTTTCTCCCCAGCCTCTTCAAAGCTCATTCATGTTCTCTGCCGTTAGATAAGAAGTGCAAACACGCAAGCGCAGCCAGATCAGCTCCTGGTCTTATCTAATGTACACTGTCAGGAAACCAAGGGCATGTAAGGAAGGCTGTAGCTCTCATATGATTCACTTTTTTTAATGACATATCTTTAGAAAAGTGATTAAATACCCATTTTGAAAGATTCCACATCAACATTAGATCGTGACAAAACCCCTTTAAGGATGCAGAGGACAGAGTTCAGTGTGATCCTGCCGGGTACAGGGCACAGCTGCAGCACAGTCTCCTCTTTCCACCTGTTAGTGAGACTGTGTCTGAAAGCTCTGCCCTGCATCCTTTTTTCTCTCCCTCCCCCCAACAATTGTGTATTGCCAACAGAAAATACAACACCTATTACCCCATAACCTGACTCCAGCCCCTCCCATCATCCTATTAGGAGCTTTTAAGAGGGGGGATGGCTAGAAAGATCCTGGAAAAGTGAAGCTATGAAGATATTTGCATGGCAAATAGGTCTGGGATCTACACCCATCTCCAAAACGGCACCACTTGGCTATTCTCATAATCCCCTTTAAATGTCTATAGGAGAGTCCAAACTATCTCTCCGTCCAGAGTGGAGAGGGTTTGGAGTTCGTTTTAGAGATCAGTGCAGGTCCCAGAGGTGAGACCCAAACCTATCAGACAATGTGGAAGGATCATTTGGATCCGAAACATGTTAGCTGAGGCTGGTGTCTCTGCACGTTTGTCCTTTTAACCAGTTTGGTCTGGATATGCTTTTATTTTTGGATAAATAAAAAGTCTTGCATTGCCTTCTACCCTGGACGTATTTGGCTGGTTCATTACGTTTTGCTGCAGTTGAATTTTTTGTGTGAGTTTCAAGAGCTCATGTGAACCGTGCCACTCCTACAGGTGAGCTGAAAAAAATTTTCCTTTTTTTTTTTTTGCCTATCAGACAATGATGTCATATCCTAGCGATCAATGCCATCATTGTGTAAAGTGGGAATACCCCTTTAATGGTCATATTGGTCTTGTTATAGTGGTAGCCTATACCTGTAACTGGCTGCAAGTGGAAGCGTATGCCTGCCCCTGACTGTGTGATCAGGAGTTTCTGTGCTCCACTCCTACTTTTCTTCTTGTGTTGGCGGAGGGACTTACATATTTAAAAGAGTGGTGATGGATATGGCCGAGCATAGAGAAACTTGGTTTGGTGCACATGTTCAACTTGCCAGCAAAATTGCCCAGAAGCTGACAATAAGTTAGATCCCACACCAAGCACACATTTATGACATATCCTGCATAAGCTAGAAACACTCTGTATGTTGGGAAATTATTCACAACACAATTTTCTATTATATTATACAGTGAGCAATTTCCCAGTTAATACTTTTTCTTGGAAAAGCTACAAGTTGAAACCAGAAGTTTACATACCCTGTATAAAAAGACACATGTGCATGTTTTTCTCACTATCTGACATGAAATCGGAGTAAACCTTTTTTATTTTATTTTTTTTCCCAAGGGGTCTGCATATTATCTACAGGGGGCTATAAACTACAAGTGGTATATTACCTACAGGGGGCTATAAACTACAGGGGGTATATTACCTACAGGGTGCAATAAACTACAAAGGGCTGTATTCTACAGGGGGCTATAAACTACACTGGGCATATTACCAACAAAGAGCTGTATTCTACAGGGAGCATATCACCTACAAGGGGCCTATAAACTACAGGGGGCCAATCACCGACAGGGGCCTATCTGCCGCGGGCATAATATTTACCGGATCCTATGTATCTACCTACATGGGGCTATAAACTACAAAGAGCTGTATTATACAGGGGGCTATTGTCAGGTTCGACTTACCCGGAGGCAAAAGAGACGTGGATCCTCTGGACCACAGCAAGCGATGGTATAAGCCATGCCAGGGAGCGGTGTCTAAGTAGGTGCGTTTTTCACCAGAGCCCGCCGCAAAGCGGGATGGACTTGCTGCAGCGGATTGCTACCAGGTCGCTACCCCTGATGTGACTTGCTTGCGGTGGCTGCCGAGGTGTGGCGCGGTACAAAATCGTGGAGCAGGCTCGTAGTCGAGGGACGGAGGCAGTAGGTACGGTACACAGGATAACGCTAGACACAATAGGGAACGTTCCCTTCTGGCACAGGGAAACCCCATTTGGAAAGGTTACTGGGAAATGCGGGGTTAAAATGGTCACTTCCGATGAAACCAATCTGGGCCGCTGTCCCTTTAAATTGGGGCCTCGGTCCCCCCGGCCCGGCCAGTCACAGGAGCCCCCGCCCGAAGGGGAACAGGAGCGTGGGGATTTTTAAGTGTGGCTGGAGCGCTGCCGGCTGCGGAGTCAGAGCTGCGGGGTGCGGGTGTGCCCACGGCCCGGCACGGGGGGCCGTGGGGACACCCGTGACAGCACACCACCCCCCTTTGGCCCTCCCCTCCCCCCGGGCCCCAAAAAACCTAACAAAAGACCCCGGGTCCAGGATGTTCCCCCCGGCTCCATGACCTCCCCTCGGGCCAAAAACCCCCTTCCCAAATCCCCAAGAAAAATCTCTCCCCCAAACCATCTTCGGGCCAAAATTTCCCCTTGACGGTAAAGACAATGGTGGGGGCCCCGCTAGGGGACGGGGGAACACAGAAGGGGAAAACCGGTTATGGACGACCGTTTTCAGCAGGGAGACTGAAGGATTTGGGGGGATCGCATGTAGGAGGGGCTGGAGCTTGTTAACCACGGGATTGATGCGTCTCAAAATTAAAAGGGGGCCTAAATAACGATCGCCCATTTTTAACTAGGGATTTAAACCCGGGTATGGGGCAGACAGGCATACCCTACCCTCTGGAACAAAGGGGGAGGAGGCTTCTTTCTTGTCTGCCTGGACCTTCAAGGGGTGGAGGCCTAAGCAGGGAAAGGTCCGTTCTCCCAGATGGCGGGGGTCACGGATAAAAATTATCCACCGCGGAAATGAGGAGAAGGGCGCGGAAGGGGTGGGGGGGGATCCCCGACCAAAGACAAGAAAAAGGGGGGGACCCCATAAAATCGGAGTCCGGGAGTTATGTAAAAATTTTCCCCCCATGGCAACAGCGGACCAATCATCTGTCACGATGTAAGTGGGGGGAAAAATGGGACCCAAACTTGATTTCCCCCCCTTTCGACCGGGCCTTTGGATTGCGGAGGTAAGCCGAAGAGAAGTCAAGCCCACTTAAATTTGTAGAAAGGGGCATTCCCAAAACAAAAAACAAACAAAACCCCCCGGTCAGAGACAATGTGTTGTGGAAGCCCGTGAAACCCGGAAAATACTGGAAAAAGGTTGGCCAGACAGGGAGCAAAAGGGAAGACCGGCAGTGGAACAAGTGCCCCTTTTTTTGAGAATCGGTCGGACCACCCAGATGACCGATTTCCGTCGGGGAGGCAATCGGTGATGAAGTCCTGGCAATTGGCCCCAAAGGGAAAATTAGGGGACGGGGAAGGGTGCAGAGACCCGCCCGGGTTTGGGGGGGGACTTGTTGCGAGCACAAATGGGAAAACCCCCACAAAATTTCCCTTTTCCCCTTGCTAGATCCGGGGCCACCAGAAAAAAGGGAAAACAGAGAGGACGATTTCGAAACCCTGGGGGCCCAATTCGGAAAAATGTCCCCCCGTTTACACCCTTTTTTTCCGGGGTGCAGGGCGCAAATAGTCCCCCCGGGGGTTTCGCGCTGGGGATTTGCGGGAGCCAAGGGTACAGACGTTTGGGGTAAAAATTTCTGAGGGTAAGCCCTCTTCTCCACTAATATCAGAGCAAGAGACAGGGGATCGCTATGACATTCTTTCCCCGCGGTCGAAAGTGGGGTAACAAAATTGAAACGGGAAAAAAAAAAGTGACCACGTGGTTGGGGGGGTTAGCCACCCGGGGGGGGGGGGGGGGGGGGTTTGGGGTAAAGGAGGTTCCCTTTTGAACAGTGAAATGTTTACGGATGCCGAGCCCCCTCCAGGAGTGGGGCCATTCCTCCAGGGGAAAACTTTTAAAGGCTAGAACTCCCCATCAACCATGGTGAATTTCTCTAGCGAGCGAAAAAAAGGTTTTTGAGAAAAAAACCCGCAGGTTTTGAATCTTGCCCTTAGGGCCCTTCTGGGAGAACTGCTCCAGCGCCAACGGAAAAGGGTCGACTTCCAAAAGAAAGGGCAACTCCGTATCCGGCAGGTAGAACAGGGCGAAGCGAAAGGGCTTTTAAATTTTTAGAAGGCCTCTTTTTGGGTCGGCCAAAGGGGGTTTCATCTTCCTGGTTTGGGGCCCCAATTTTGGCAACCAACGTTGAGAATGAAACCCCGTAATAGAGGCAATCCCAAAAAGCTTTTGGGGGCCCGAAGACCCACAGGTCGAGGCCACCGTAGGGTGGCAAAAGCTTCAGGGTCCATCTTTACCCCCGTCAGAGATAAAATTTGCTGAGGAAAAAGGAGGTGGCTGGTGAAAAAACATTTTTCAAGCCTGGCGAGAGAGATTGTGCGCAACGCCTCAGTACCTGACTACTGGGGCTGGTGGGACTCCAGATCGGGGGAAAAATCAGAATGTTTCAGGTAACCATACGAGGAATTAGGGGTTCTGAAAAATCATTAAAGAAACCCCGGAAAACCATGGGCATTGCACGGCCCAAGGGGATCACCAAATTCCAATTTCCCCCCCGGTGTTTAAAGGGCCCTCTTCCACTCGTCCACCTCTCGACCGAATTAGGTTTTTAGGCACCCCGCAAATCCAACTTGGAAAAGATTGTGGGCCCCCCCCCGAGAGCAAAAAGTTCGGTAATTAACGGGAAAAGATACCGGGCTTAATGGGATTTTATTTAGTCCGCGGGAAGTTTCCCGGGCGTATGACCCGTCCTTTTTCTCCACGAAGAAAAACCCAGTGCCTTCGGAGAATGGACTTGCGAATGAAGCCTTTACAAATTTTCTTGGGTGTATTGACATACCCCGGGCTCGGGGACCCATAGCGGGAACCCTACCCCCGGGGGGGGTAGTCCCCAGTAGATCAAAGGGACAATCACAGCACGGTGAGGGGGGAGAGTTTCCCCCTGCTTCTCCCAGAAAACACCCAAAGCCTGGTACTGTGCCGGCAGACCCGGGAGAGCTTTGGAGATAGCCATGGAGGAGGGGGGCGCACCGGGTGAGGTGCCACTAAGAAGCAGACTGGCGTCATCAAACCCAAAGAGAATTCGCCCCTCTTCCAATCAAACATGGGGGATTACGTTGAGCCACAGAAGCCCCCGAAGAATAAAAAAACGGGGTACCGAAGAACGTGATCCTCCCTTTTTTTGGCTCCCCTTTCCCGAGTTCCTTTCCACCGGAACGGGTACTTTACTCGTATTCGCCATTTACGAAGAGAGACCGGGGTTGGCTAAAGAACCACCTGGAGGCGATATTTTTTCACCAGGGGAACAGCAATAAAATTCCCCGCTGATCCGGGGTCCAGGAAAAACGGGCCCTTGGAACGAATTCCAGAATGGTTAGGATCCGAAAGGCAAGGGAACGGGAAGGTATTGCTCAACCTTGGGGCCCTCCCCACAAAGCCCAGGTGCGCATGTTTCCCGGTCGTTTCGGACGGGGCGGGCAACCCCGGAGATTGGTCGAGGGGCAGGCAGTAGGGACAGTACAAGGGTAACCCCAACAAATATGGAAGCTTCCCTCTAGGCACAGGGCACTATCGATTCGGCAAGGTTATAGGGAAAAGGGAGGTTTAAATAGGGTAGTCCCATGAACCAATCACGGGGCCTGTCCCTTTAAATTGGCCGCTACTGCGCGCCCCTCCCCGGCCATCCAGGGCGGTGCCCGGCCGGGGAAAAGGGGCTGGGAGTTAAGTGGGATGGAGCGCTACCGGCTCGGGCGGGTGCGGT
>JAODAL010070970.1:0-15714 GCA_025379985.1 Phyllomedusa bahiana
ATGACTTTTTTTGCAAATCTTTAACAAGCTAGCACTCCCTGTAAATGAACAACCCATTTAAAAACAAATTAAAAAAAAAGAGAAACAAAAAATGTGGGGGGATTTCCCTCCAAATTTTAAAAAAATTTTTTCTAGAAATTTAAAAATACTAAAAAAAATTGCATTACAAAAAGATGGGACAAAAATTCCTTTGAATTTTTACAAGGGGGGTACAGAAAAAACTTGACCAATGTAGGTTTTTTCCGGGCATGGGGTTTTGGAGCACGGAAAAAGAACAAAGTAAAAGAGACCATTTCCTCCACAAAGTTGAAAAAATGAGAAAAAAAAGCCCAAGGGAAAAAAGGGGACCTGGTGGGAACAGAACGTCAACCACCAGCATTTCCAAGTGAAGCTCAATTGGGTTTCCCCACTCATACGAGGGCCAAAACCCCTACCCCGTCTTTTACTGTGTACTAGGGAACTGGAGGTCTTACCCAACCCCTTCCGGGTTAACCCCACCCTGCTTCAGCACAACTGTTTTCCCTTGCTGCTTTATAAGGGCATTTTTTTTCCGGGGTTAATAATACGGAAACCCCCCCCGGGCTCTCACCCCACCCACTGTTTAAATCTGGCCCCCGGCAAACGAAAACCCGCTGTTAATAGATGACAACGCTAGCCCGGGGGCTCAACCCCAACCGACCCACTTAATTTGGCCCTGCAGGGACCTCCCCCGTTAACAATTTGGGTGACAAACAGCACGGGTCTCACCCCTTACGGGGAAACAGGGAGCTTCAAATTTTTTCCCAAAAATTTAGATTTTTAAAAAAGGGGATTTCTGTGAGGTTAATATGTAAAAAAGGCTCCAGGGCCCGGACACAAAATTTTGCAATTTTTTGGGTAAAATTTTTGGGGGGGAGTTTCCCAAAACCCCCTCATTTGATCTCCAGGGGAGTCTTTCCCAAAACACTGGGGAAAAAAAAAAAGGAAAAAATGAAAATATTAATTGATTGGGTGAATCCCCTCTCAGAAAAAAAGGAGGGGAAAAAGGCTTTTTTCAATAGAAGTTTTTTGAGGATGATTAGGGCATTTTTAAAAACTTATGGGTTCGGACGAATTTAAAACATCTTTCACGTGTAAAAAAATTTCCTTTAAAAACTGGGAGGGGGGGTTTTATGTTGTATGTTATCACACTTGAAAAAAAAGCAAAAAAAAATAAAAGTAAAACATAAAAAAAAACTTCCCCAAAAAAATTCCCTTTAAAAAAATGTCATTTCCAAAAAAAAATAATAAAAAGACAGTCACTGTAAAAAAATTTTCAAAGGCCCCCTTTGTGATCCCGTTTGGGGGAAACAGGTTTAGGGGTCAAGCGTGGGAAAAGGACAGGTTTTAAAATCAATGTCCAGTAAAAATTTAAAATGGGGGGTTAAAGACTTTCCCTTTTTTCCGGACTTTTTTAACTGGGGGCATTTCAGGTTTTTTGGGGGTCATCTGTGGGCCCCGGACAGGTATAGTCCCAAAGTCCAGTGAAAAATAAAAAAGGGTGGTTGAAAAAACTCCTTTTTCCGGAACTTTTTTTAAACTGGGGTCATACAAAGGGTTTGGGGGTCATGCGTGGCCCCGGGGCAGATATAAATTTAGTTCCCCTTCACTAAAATGGTGGTTTTAATGAAAAAAATTTTTTCCGGGACTTTTTAAATCTGGGGGTCATGCAGGGTTTTTTGCTTTATGTTGTGGGGCCCCCGGACCGGTAATCAATGTCCCCTTTAAAAAAAAATGGGGTTTAAAGACTCCTTTTTCCGGAACTTTTTTAAATTTTGGGGGCATCGGTTTGGGGGTCAGCTTTTGGCCCAGGAAAGGTATAGTCAAAAGTCCAGTGAAACTAAAAGGGGGGTTGAAAGACCCTTTTTTTCCAGAAAATTTTTTAAACTGGGGGGCATACGGTTTTGGGGGGGGGATTCTGTGGGCCCCGGAAAAATATATTTATAATTTCCCGTTCAGCTAAAAATTTTGGGGGTTTTTTTGACTACTTTTTTTCGGCACCCTTTTTTAAAACTGGGGCTGCAGGGTTTTTTGGGTCATGCTGGGGCCCAGGGCCTAAGTCCCAAAGTCCCCTGAAACTAAAAAAAGGTGGGTTTAAAGACTCCATTTTGCGGCACCTTTTTTTAAATTTTGGGGGGCAGCATTTTTTGGGTCTCATGCTGGGCCCAGGGCAAGGGATAGTCAATAACCAGTGAAAAATAAAAAGGTGGTTTTAAAAAACTCCTTTTCCCCGCACTTTTTTTAAACTTCGGTCAAAACAGGTTTTTAAAGGTCAAAAATTTTCGGGAAAAGGGGCAGATAAAGTCAATGTCCAGTGAACTAAAATGGTTGTTGAAAGACTCCTTTTTTTCGGCACTTTTTTAAATCTGGGTCATGCAGGTTTGGGTCTCAAAGCTGTTGGGCCCCCGACAAATATAGTCAATTTTTTCAGTAAAAATTAAAAAGGGGGTTGAAAGAAATCCTTTTTTCCCCGGGACTTTTTTAAATTTTGGGTCAGACAGGGTTTTAAAGGTCATACGTGGGACAGGACAGGGATAAATCAATGTCCATGAAACTAAAATTTGGGGCCCAAAAACTCCTTTTCCCACACTTTTTTAAACTTTTGGGCGAAATGGTTTTAAAGGGCTTTTTGCGTAAAAGGACAATATAAATCAAATTTCCCGTTTTTAAATAAAATGGTGGTTGAAAGACTCCTTTTTTTCCCGGGACTTTTTAAATCGGGGGGCATGGCCCGGTTTTTGGGGGTCATGCGCTTCCAGGGCAGGGATATTCAATGTCCAGTTCCCAATTTTTAAAAAGAGGTTTAAAAAAAATTTCCTTTTCCTTTTTGACACTTTTTAAATTTTTGGGGAAAGCATGTTTAAGGGTCAGGGCCCGGTTGGGACAAACATATAGGAATGGTCCTGTGACTTTTTTTTTTGGCTTTTTTAACCTAAGTGTGTTTTCCTAAGTTTAGCAAGTAAACCATTTTTACTTTTGGATGTTTAAATTTCCACTTCTCCCAGCCCCGTTTTGGGGTATTAAGAAGGTTTTTTCCCCCCCCATAACTTTAATGGTGATCCTATAAACTATTATCCCACTATCGGGAAAACTCTTGATAATTTGCCGATATCGACTATCCCCCAACCCCCCATTTACGGGAATTTTGTCAACGTAAACGATCATCCCCTAGTTGTGGGGAATGTTTTTCTAGATTTTTGGTCCGGTCTTTTTTCTTTGAATTGCCAGATTGGAGATTCAAAATTTTAGGTATTTGTGAAGTTTAGAAGTGCCCCTTTAAGTACCTTAAATTTTATACCCCCTTCGTTTTTAAACTTTCAAACTTTTTTGGGAATGTTCTGGGGAAAAATAGCATCTGAATTAAACCTCTTAAGCAAACATTGCCCAAAAAGGGGTGGTTTTCCCTAAAAGTTTGGGGGGTAGGGGGTTAGAATCACAGAAAAAAATTTTTCCCCAAAACAAAAAATTTTCTATATGGAAATTTTTAAAAACAAGCCAGCACTGAAAAAATCCCAAACAAATCCAAACTCTAAAAAATAACTTTTAATATATACCCATAAAAAAAAACGATTACTATCCAAGTTATCCAAAAAAATATATATAAAAAAAACAAAACTTCCCCCATCATTTTTCCCCACACTTATCCTCAAAAAAGAAAACCAAATAACGCCCATAAGGACGCCAAATCTTTTTGGGTCACCCTAAAATTAAAAAACACTTTTTGTCCCCATCAAACCCCCCAGAAACATTTTAAAATATATATATTTCCGGACAGGTTAAAGATATAAACAATTTTTAAAATCCAAAAACAGTTATCGATATTCCTTTTAGAGTCCCCCAAAAAAAATAAATCAAAGGGTCACAGTCCACTATATGAACACTGCAATTCCCTTTTCTTTTAATTATAGGGGAAATGTCTATATAAATCGTCCCCTGTAGGGAACATAAATACATTTTATTCCAAAAATTTTTTCAAGATACATCAAAACCTTTTCCTCTTTTTTCCTCATCCCTTTGACGCGTTTTCCCCCCCCCATAAATTTTTGGGGGTTCATCAGAGGGTCTCCTAAAGGGATGTCACACTGACTCAAATTGTAGTCCCCCTCGGGAAAGCTGAAGTTACAAATTTCCCTTTTCCCATCTTAAAAAGGTTCAGATACCGCTGTTTTCCGCCCTCCAAAGTTTTTCTCACAACCCGTCTTCAAAAAGTACGCCAAAGCCCGGCGTTAGGGGGCGTCATGGAAAACCGGGGCCCTTCAGACCCCTGCACGCGCCGATAACCCTTGGGGATCTTCAGGGCGCTACAAGCCATCGCTGGGAAAGAGGGCACCATGACAACCCCGCACCGCTCAGCCCGCGTCCCCCGAATCCCCGGGACCCCATTTTTAAATGTTCATCGCCGGGTCCTCCCCCAGACAAAATAATCGCGCATGGGGCCAACCAACCGCCCTTCCACTCCCGCCTCTCATCTCAATTCTCAACGATTTGTATAGGGGAAGGGTGTTTCCCTTTTATTTCTCCATTCACCAGAGATTGGGCGCAGCTCAAACACCCCACAAACCCCAAAACAAAACCTCACGACCAAACCCCGGGAAACCAAGCTTTTCCCCCCACCCCCAAATCACATCCCCAAAAATTTGTTTTAAGGGGGATAACCCTACCACAAAGGGGAAACAGTATACAGCTTTAAATTTTTTATGTCACAAAACTTTGGTCAGATAAAAAAAACGTTTCAGTAAACCCCCCACATTTCCTTTTTGGCCAAAATAAACCCATAAGGATTTTAAAAGAAGGGGTTTCCTAAAAGAACCAAGAGGGAAAAATCATTTAAAAAAATTAAAAAAAAAAACAGGGTTATTTCAAGATTTTAAAGTTTCGGGGGCAAAAAAAATAATAAATCCTGAAAAATAAATCAAAATCCCCCAATTGGGAATTTTGCCCCCGATACAACCCCCTCATTTCTTCCCCTTTTGAGCCACAGGAACCAAAGACAAAGTTAAATAAAATAACCAAGGAAATTTTAAATAAAACAAACCAAAAAAAGAAATTTGTTAAGACCCCCTGGCTGTACGTTTTATTCTAAAGGGCCACCCTGTTTCCTTTCAAAGTAAATTTTTTTTATCAAATTTTTTCCCCTTTTTTAATGTCGAGTTTTTTTTTTTCCAAAACACAAAACATCAAAGCCCAAGAATCTCCCCTGTTCCATCCAGATATGCCTGGGAAGAGGGTTGGGCCCCTCTATGTCGCACATCCCCTAAGGGTTTACCAAGCAATTTTTAAAAATGTCTGGGGCTTTTTTAAAACCCATTTTAAAATTTTTTGCCACAGCTAAAAATTACAAAATAAACAACTTCCTGGGACAGCAATTCATAAAATCACGAATCGCATAATCTTCCTTAACCAACTCTTAAACTCCCTTTTAAAAACAGACAATATAAATTCAAAATGTACATCTTTTCCCCAAACTAAACATTCCCCAAAGGTTTTTCCATCTAACCATGGGTTTCCCTTTTGGGTTTTGGGGGAAATATAATGGCGTGAATCACCATCCCTCCAAAAGACCTTCCTCCCTTTTATAGTCACTTTAGGAGTTTTTTGAGAACAGTCAGCAAAATCTTTAAACATACTGCAAAAATACCCCAATTTTTTCCCCCAAGACTTCATTACATCGGGTTTTTTCGGGGTTTTTCCCTAGTCCTATTATCCAAAAAGGGTTTTTCCCCATCTCTTTGGGCCCCCCCCGGGTTTTTAAAAGATGGTTCCTGGGCATTCCTAAAGGGGTTCTAAATCAGGCTTTTATTACGATGGAGGGTACCCCTTTTTAGCCAAGTTTGTAAAATAACCCAAATCACCCCGAAAATCCCTAAGATTTCCCAAAAAAACTTTTCGACAAAAAAATCTCAAAGTAAATTTTTAAAAACCCCAAAAATCATTAGTGTTTCCAAAACCTGGATAAATTCTCTAAAACAACCCCTCCTGGGCCCCGCCCCAGCACGAAGACGGCATCTATGAACTGCCCCCGTTTTAAGGAAAAATTTTTGGTGAACCCCTCCAAATTTTCCCCTCCAACACCAGGGGCCCCCTCCCCCCACCCAGGGAAAAGATTTTGCATATGGGGGCCATGGGGTTCCCATAGCGTACCCCCGAGCTGGTGGGAGACCCCGGTTTCCCAAGAGGAAATATTATGGGGGAAGAATTAAAATTCCCAAAAGTTCAAGAACCCTTTTTTTATGGTTTTTTTAAATTTTCTTTCCCCCCTCTTCCCAAGGGGAAAAAATTTTAAACCCTGGAGGGCCCCCTTGGGGCGGGAAAACTGCATAACCCGTCCTCCACATCCACTGAGGCCAACCCAAAAATCCTTCCGAATTTGATCCCCCCCATTTTTTAGGGTCAGCCGTATCTCTCAGATAAGAAGGAAAAAGCAATAAAAAAAGTCCCTTAGTACCTTTTCCACAAAGAATTTGAATTTTGTTCAAGGAAACAAAACCCGACACAAAACCAAAGGGCGGACCTCTCAAGGGGGGCCAAACCTTTATGCACCTTGGGAATGCCCTAAAAAATTCAACTTGTTGGGTTTTTTTTGGGATAAAAAAGCAGCCTCATCCCTTTATAGGAAACCCTTCAAAACACCATGTTTTAATAATAATTCAAGTTCCCCCAAAAAAACTTTCCTTTGGGTCACTTTTCCAAAAATAGCAATCCTTCCGAAACCTCCCGAATTCTCTTACAACATCGGGGTATAACCCCAAAAGGTCTCATGACCACAAATTTTTTTCCCCCCCTTTTCTGAGGGGTTTTAAAAAAATTTTGTCAAATCTGAAAATTTAAGAGAAATCAACCTTGATTTCTTTGTTTTGGGGGAAAATTTTTGGGCTATTCCCAGATATGGTTTTTTGGGGTTTTGTTAAAGACTTTAAGATCTTTCATTACCATTTTCCCCAAAAAAATAAAACTATTTTTGGTGGCTCTTGTGGGGGGAGGAAAAACCCCGGGCTTTTTGGGCCCCAAATCAGTTTTGGGGGGGCCCAAATTCATTCCCCTTCCCAAACCCCCCTTTTAATAAACATCAATGTTCTCAAATCCCCCCGTTTTAATCTTCCCAAAAAGATTTTCCCAATTTCCCCCACAAAACTAAATTTTCGAGATAGAATTTAAACCCAAAAACTTAACTAAACAACAAAAACTCTTTAACAGGGAAAAAATTTGAGGTTTTTATTAAAGGGTTTTTTTTTATATTTTGCCTACAACTAAAATTAGTGAATTTTAAAATGGGAAAAATCCGGGAACCCATTTTTCATAAAATTAAGAGGTTTAAATTCTTTAAAAAATAATATAAACGTACAATTTTTTGAGGTCGCCCCCATTGTGTCGGGTATTTTATTCCTTTACACAGAATATCGGAAACTAAAAGTTGGGGCAAATTAAATCAGGACTTTTGGTTTTTTGCTCTTCCTTCTTATCTGAGAGATAAAGGGTGGCCTCCTAAAGAAATGGGGGGATCAACATCGAGAAGGATTTTGGGTTTGGGCCCCATTGATTGGGGGCACTGTTTTAAACAGTATTTTTCCCCACCACGGGGGGGTCCATGCCGGTTTAAAAATTTTTCCTTTGGGAAAGAGGGGGAACAATTTGAAAAAAAAAATAAAAAGGTTCTTTGAAATTTGGGAAAAATTTTTCCCTTTCCCCCTAACTATTTCCTCTTCGGAACCCCCGGGGCTACCACCACTCAAGGGGGAAACCCCCATGGGAAACCCATTCGCTCCCACCCTATCCCAAACTAAATTTCCCGGGGTGGGGGGAGAGGGCCCTGGGTTCGGAAGGAAAAAGGAAAGGGGTTCACCAATAAAATTCTATACTGGGGGAGATTCAAGATACGTCTTCCTGCTGTGGGGGGCACGGGGGGTCGTTTAGAGAATTTTTTCCAGGGGTTAACACTAAGAATTGGGGTTTAAATTTTTCATTTGAAATCATAATTTCAAAATAGCTTTTTTGGATCTTTGGATTTTCAGGAAAGATTTTTGGGGTTTTATACAAACTTGGACTCCCTCGTAAGGAAACGGCAAATAATAACCTCCTGCGGGGGATTCAATACCCCCGAAAACTAAAAAAAAGGTATACCCAAAGGGCAAATACCCCACGTAACTTTGAAACTGCCCAAATAAAAGTTTTTTTCCAACAAAGGGAAATTTACCCTAAAGGGTAGGTTCCGGAAAGGGGGTATCCCCAAACAATAAATTTAAGCCCCCTTTAAAAACGCACTTAGGTGGACAGGAAAACCCCCCCATTGAACCCCGAGGGACCAAGAATGAGGAAAACCCCTTTTTTTAAAAATAGGCCCAAAATTTACAAACCCAAACAACGATGTAAGAAGAAACTTCGGGGACATTGGGGAATTTCAGGTATAAAGAAACTAGCTACTTCCTCTCTAAAACTCCCCCCAAATGACATATAGAAGAAAGGGAAAGGGCCCAAAAAAGGGGTAGGCGATTTACAAACCAATTTTTTTACGTCACCCAAAACCAACAGGAACATGGTTTTAAACGTAAAACCCTTGGGGAAAGTTTAGAAAGCCCGGGAAAATGTACACTTTTCAAGTATATCTGTCAACTAAGGAGTTTAAAGAGTTCGGTGACCCGGGGGATCTAGGAAAAAATTTGGGGATTTTATGAAGGGTGTAAACCCCGGGAAGTTTTTTATCCCCTGTAATTGTACGTTTTCCAAAAAAAATAAATAAGACGACCCAAAAAGTTTAAAAATTTTGCATTGGTTTAAAACTTTGGGGGTGTGCCGGGCAAAGAACCGGGGGCCCCCCCCTTCCCCGGCATAAAGGGTGGGGAAAATGAAAGGGGATTTCCCTCCCCTAAGTTTTTTCTGTGTAGGAAAAGATAAACTCGACATTAAAAAGGGAAATCTTATAAAAAATTTACTTTGGAAGGAAACAAAATGGGCTTTTAGAATGAAAACATACAAACCAAGGTCTTTTTAAAGAACTTCTAAAATTTTTGGGTGTTTTAAATTTTAAACCTCCTGGGGTTTTATATTTTAACCCTGTCCCTTTTTTACCCTGAGGCCCCATAAGGATAGAAATTGGGGTGGTTGAAACGGGGAGAAAGCCATAAGAACCCTTTATTTATTACTCAGGGATTATATATATTCTTGATTTCCCAAAATTTAACCTTGCATACATCTTTTATTATTAATTTTTTTTAAATGATTTTTTTCTGTGTTCCATTAAGGAAACCCTTTTTTTAGATCTTCCTTAAAGGGGTAAAATTTGGCCCCAATGAGGAAAAATTGGGTGGGATACTGAAACGTTTTTATTTCTGACCCACAAAATGTTGGGAAAAAAATATATTAAACTGTATAAAGGTTTTTCCCTTATGGTATTATAAACCCCTTTTTTTAAAAAAATCTAATTTTTGAGAAGTGATTTGGGGGTAAAGCTTGGTTTTTGCTCCCTGATGGTGTAGGTCTGGGTTGAAAAGGGTTTTTGGGGGCGCCAATCTCTGGGTGAATGGAAAAAATAGAAATGGGCAAAACTTTCCCTATACAACAACGTTGAGAAGGGGGTAAGCTGAAATGGAAAACCCGGGTTAGCCCCATGCGCAATGATCTTGTCTGGTGATGATGCCGGGGCATCACAGGAAAATGGACCCGAGCATTCGGGGCCGCGCGGCTGAGCGGTGCTGGTTGCATGGTGCCGCCTTTGCCAGCGCATTTCCAGACAACCCGAAAAGCCCCCTTTCCCGGGGCGTGGCCGGCTGAACGGCGCCATTTTTCCCTGAAACCCTCCAAAAACCGGCGCAAGCGCATGCGTTTTTTAAGAACGCCGGGGGTGAGCACACCGGGGGGCGGGAAACAGCGTCATCTGAAACCCCTTTTTAAAATGGGTTTCAGGGAAAATAAAATACTTTTCCCAGGGAGACAAATAAACCTTTTAGTCCCTTTTTACGTCCCCTAGGGGAAACCCCAAAAACCCCATAAAAGAGGGGGAAAACGCGTCGAGGGTTTAGGATAAAAGGGATTTAAAAGGTTTGAAAGTATCTTGAAATAATTTGGATAAATGATCTTTTTCCCTACAAAACGATATATAAAACAATTTTCCCTTAATTTAAAGAGAAAAAAAAATTTCCCGTGTTCATATCAGTGGGGCTGTGAGCCTTTAGTAAATTTATATGGGGCTCTACAGAATATCCCTTTAAATGTTTTGGATTTGAATTTATATATCTTTAAACAAAGGGACAGAAATATAAAAATGTTAAAGTTTCTGGGGGTTATAGGACACAAAGTGATTTAATAGGGTGAGCCTACAAAGACTAGGCCGTCCTTATTGGGACAATTACTTGGTCTATTTGAGGATAAGTATAGGGAAAATAGATAGGGACAGTGAGTATTTGTATATATATATTGATTGAGATAGACTCGAGATACGTAATCGTATTTTTTATGGGTATATAATAAAAGTTATATTTTAGAGTTTGGGTGTAGGGAATTAGCCATTAAGATTCACTATTAAGATGCACATATATTTTTGTTATTGTATTTCTTGCTTGTATCACTTCCCTACTCTGACGATCGCAAGGTGGTTTTGTCTTACACTTGAATTTGTTTTTATTTTGGCACATATGGGTTTCATTATGTTAATTTATGGGATTTAAAAGAAAGTTACGAACCCATAGCGTCACACCATGACTAAGGGAGGAGTCTCCCGAAAAGCGTTGGTGTGCATCACCACTACGATGTCTTAGTAATATTTGGATTTTAAAGATTGTCAAATAAAGCTACTATTTTTATATTTTTCCTACATTTTTGCAACAAGTTGCTGGATTGTTCCTTTCGACATTGTTAATGGACATATTGCAAAGTGACTTGTTTTTGCAGGATCTTTGTAGCCAGACAATACCTTTAATCTAAATGAATTAGAAGGAAAGAAAAACACAACTATGAAGGCTCACTTCACAACTTATAGGACACCAAAATAACACCAAAGGACACCTTTAAAGGCTTGGTGAAGAACAAGCCTAGATGGGTCAGACGTGTTGGCGTTATGAAGGGTTTCTATGTATACAATCTGATATAGCTGATTGGGATAGAAATTTTATTTAACTTTTTGCCGTGTTTTCTGTTTCATCTAAAATAATAAAAAAAACAGTCATTAGACAAAAGAAATACTGATCTGTGTAAAAATTAAAATTGTTTAAAAAACTATTTTCGCATCAATTTCTAATTATCATTAAATGACACCCAGTATTTTTCACCTTTTCTTGACAGCATATATATAATGCAGATTTTACACCTAGTGGCAAAATGCCAATGTGAATGGTCTTGTTTTTAATCCATATTTTGCCGTGTGGTTACAAAATAGTTACTAGCAAAGTGACCTGATGAGCTGAACCCTATCTCCCTTTTTTTTTTTTGTGAAGTCTTATTCGGTATCTTTCATTTTGCTGACATTCACTTTATGATGTATTTGGAAATCTTGAACTTGTGCCAAACACATGAAGTACTTTGCAGAATAATTAATATTAATCAAACCGCAGTTAAGAAAAAGCAGTTATAAAAAGGAGATACTGTGATACATACCAATACAGATACTGACACATTGAGGGTAATTTTTTAACTTTTTTGCTGAATTGTTGAAGAAGTCATCATACCCCCAATAAGGATTATTTGCCCGGATTTAAACAGTTAAATTATACTCATATTTGACTGTCTATGTTCCAGGAGTAATGCCTGGACCTTCTGTATTTATACTAAACATAATTTACAACACTATAGGGATCAATGACGCTGTAAGTATGGCTCATGAGAACTGTGGGGGGTCTAGGTCATCTATCTGGCAAAAAGATAGTTAAACACGGGACAATACGATTGTCTGAATTAGGCCTAGGTTTAATTCTGGTTGCTAGCCCTGACACATATGTAAGCACTGGCCCCATTCTTCACTTATTGCAACTGTTATCACTTGCTCAGTAATGAGACTGCATTTTAATACTTTGCCAGCTGCTTAATCTACATGAAGAAGAATCTGCAGAACAAAACATTTCTCTTGTGGCAAAAGAGATTAGTGAAACAGCAGGTCGATGCTGTGTTTGTGCTTTAACTTTCTTCCCTCAGCTGTTTTGTTGAAAATTCCAGATCATATTTGGACCTCAGGAAATTTAAAAGTTCATAGGTATTAGAAGGTTTTCACATGACCCTTTTTAAGAGCTGTAAAAATCAATATTTATCTAACAGAGAAGGGTCATTCCACTATAAAGACCAACACAGTGGCTCAAGAAATGTAGGACGGCAGAAATGCTCTGTGTACATAAGTGTGGACATATATGTCTATTGGTTTCTTCAGACGTGAGTTTTATGGTGATAAAAGTTCTGTCTCTTTAGCCAAAAATTGCTGATTTGAAAATGAGTGGAGAGGTCCTAAAATAACTTGATCTTGTATCATCTTTAAGGATATATGCACATGATTAATATAAAACCCTCCTCATAGGAGAGGGGAGCCTTGTGGACTTTATGCAACCTTTTATGATATACTGGTTGATCTACTTAACCCATTCCCAAAACATGACACAACTGTACATCTTGCGGTTGGTAGGGGAGTATTTAGCAGGTCTGCTCGCTGACCACTTCATCTCCTCAAAAAATTAGAATAAACAGATATAAAAAAGTTGCATATATCCCAAAATGGTATCAATTAAAAGTACACGTCAGCCTCGTTCATGTTTATGGATGGATAAAAAAAAAAAAGTTGATGGTCTCAAAAAAACAAGTGAGTACATCCCTCATATTTTTGTAAATATTGGATTATATATTTTCATGGGACAATATTGAAGATATGATACTTTGATTCAATGTAAAGTAGTCAGTGTACAGCTTGTATTACAGTGTGAATTTGGTGTGCCCTCAACACACAGCCATCAATGTCTAAACCGCTGGCAACAAAATGAATACACCCCTAAGTGAAAATGGAAAAATTGTGTCAAAACGTGTCAATATTGTGTGTGGCCACCATTATTTTCCAGCACTGCCTTAACACTCTTGGGCATGGAGTTCACTAGAGTTTTATAGGTTACCACTGGAATCCTCTTCCACTCATTCATGGTGACAATAGAAAGTTCTGATATACAACACAGACACAATGGAAGAGAGAGAAAAGCACACTGAATCTATAAAGACATACAATTGTTCAGTCTAAATAGTTGTGCTCACCTAGTAATGTTGTACAAGCTATAAAAAGTTGTTATATAGTCTACCTAGAAATTTTGTCAAACAACATCCTAATGAAACCCCAATTTTTGCAATACAACCAATTGAATTTATAGATCCCGATATACAGAGTAGTCACCATAAATTGGCTGAATGTGAAACCTATTGGATGTATAGACTAAATGGCATCAGTATGTATGGTTTAAAAGAAGTTCAAGAAGTCTTAGAATAGTTTAATCATTTAAATCAATAATTCAAAGTTTCTATAAATTTTAAATATTTTATTCATTGTATATTAAAGGATTTTTATTAGGTGTGTAGCTTTGAACCTGCTTGTTCTTTCTGAGCAAGCACATTATTTCTTAATTGGGGTTATCTCCAGTCAGATAACTAGTCTGCAGACATGTCTACGCTTACGTGTATTCTAGAAAGGGTTTAGTATAAGAAAGGTTAATTTGCCCATTTAGAGGTTATCTATAACATCTTTGTGAAAGTTTTTTCCGATAATGTTCTTGTGCATAACAAGTCATTCAATATGCAATAATTTGAGTTAAACCTTATATGTCCATCGAAGTTTGTAAGCAGTTTAGAACAGAACTAGGTCTTAGCCTCGATTTTGTTCTATACTGACAGCATGCCAATTTCAAACAAATCCCAAAACAAAGTTTACCTCTAGTAAGCCTTGTGTTAACCTGATAAAGCGGGACTTGTGATGCCCAGCAAAACGTGTTGTTTCTAATGATTTTATAACTTTTTAAGTAATAAAACCGACACTTTATGGGAGTTTTATCTCCAATGTCTGAACTTTTTATTACATTTCAGTCCTTTTAATGCTCTCATCCTAAATAGGATTGAAACTTTTTAAAGTTTATTATCTTTTTTTATTTTCATTCATGGCTGGAGGATGTTAGAGACCTTGCGCTCCTCCTCCTTTCATTTGAGGATGCCCCACAGAGGCAGAGTAGGGTTTAGGTATAGAAACATGCTTGGCCATTCCAGCACCTTTACCTTCATTTTCTTCAGCATGGCAGTGGTCATCTGCGACCTAGTTTCTGAAGGGAGAGGATCATGCTCTGCCTCAGGATGTCACAGTACATGTTGGAATTCATGATTCCCTCAATGAACTGCAGCTCCCCACAGCAAGCAGCACTCATGCAGCCCCAAACCATGACACTCTTTCCACCATCATTGACTGTAGGCAAGACCCACTTGTCTCCTCACGCTTGACACCATCTGAACACAATAAGTTTATCTTGGTTTCATTAGACCACAGGACATGGTTCCAATATTACATGTCCTTAGTATGCTTGTTTTCAGCAAACTGTTTGCAGGCTTTCTCATCATCACAAGAAGAGGCTTCCTTCTGGGACGACAGCCATGCATACCAATGTGATGCAGTGTGTGGCATATGGTCTGAACACTGACAGGCCGACCTTCCTGTTGGTGAGTCCCAACATTGTAGGCTCAAGACATCAAGCTATGACCTTCATAATGAAATCATAAATGGCCATAGATATCTACAACCCCCTCTGAAACACAAAGGCTGTGAATCCTGTTTTGTGAATGAACAATGGACACTGCCATAATCCCAGAGACATCATGCCTAAGGGACAAAACCATTATCTCCCAGCAGGAAGTTAGGGCACTGGATGGCTCACCACCACCCTTCAGGGACATGTGACTGATGATTCAACCAGGCCAGTGGGGAACCACAGACAATGTGACCTGTCCAGCAAGACTGTTGACCTTTGGGACAAAATTGACACCTACTGAAAGGCGTGACCTCTACAATGCTTTCTGTAGACTGTATAAGAACTGTGCTGATTGGTTAAGAGAGCTATTGGAGGTGTTCCAGGGATGGGCAATGTGTCTGTGTGTGTGTGACTAGTAGAAAATATGAGACTTTATAATTAGTGAACAGTGGTAGAAATAAAAGTTAGTTAATTTTAGCTGTTGAAGGCACATTGGGTGTAAAACGTGGAGGAATCTTAACAGAACTTTGCTCTAAGGAACCAATATGGTTCGGAAGAGACTAAAGCTTGAAGCTCCCCAATCCATTTTGCTGAGGTTATAGTCAACAGAAAAGCCATTTTCTAGGAAAGATGTTGTAGAGAAGTCTCTTGTAAAGAGATCCTTGTAGAAACTTTATGATCAAGGGAAGGTCCCAGGAAGATACAAGAAGGTGCAAAGCACAGCATACTCTGAAGGATGCAGAAAGGGCTGCTATATAAACTTTTGGAGTAGAATGGCTGAGGCCTTTATGAAATCCTGGTTGAAGGAGTTCCAGTAACAAGGAGACCAGGGGAGGTGTATCCGTATACCCTTGTGTGATATACCAGTCCATGAATACAGATCTAATTCTTGTGTAGACCTTGTTAGTAGAGGCTTAGAGTAGTCTTTGTGATAGACCTGAGCAGCATATTATAGATCTCCAAGTTCAAAGGTCTTGACTGATGAGGTTGAGGCACTTCAATCTGCCAGGTGACACGT
>JAODAL010070971.1:0-15713 GCA_025379985.1 Phyllomedusa bahiana
TAAAGGTAGAAGTGGCACAACAGGGGTATTCAGGGCAAAAACGGGAGTTAGGCCACAAGTGGCACAATGACACAGTGTGGAGACAGGCACAACACAGCAGCAGCATGAGGTTAGCAGTGGCACAATGACATTCTGGAGGTGGCAAAAACAGAAAGTGGCCACAGAGTGGGACAATGACACAGTGTGTAGGTCACGCAGCAGCAGCACAGCAGCAGCATGAGGTCAGAAAAGTGCACAATGACACAGTGTGGAGGTCACGGCAGCAGCGACAGCAGCAGCATGAGGTCAGACAGTGGCACAATGACAGAGTGTGTAGGTCACGGCAGCAGCCACAGCAGCAGCATGAGGTCAGACAGTGGCACAATGACCAGTGTGTAGGTCACGGCACAGCCACAGCAGCAGCATGAGGTCAAACAGTGGCACAATGACAGAGTGTGTAGGTCACGGCACAGCACACAGCAGCAGCATGAGGTCAGACAGTGCACAATGACACAGTGTGTAGGTCACGGCAGCAGCCACAGCAGCAGCATGAGTCAGACAGTGTGCACGGGGGAAAACAGATGACACAGTGAGTGTGAGGTCACGGCAGCAGCCACAGCAGCAGCATGAGGTCAGACAGTGGCACAATGACATTCTGGAGGTGGCAAAAACAGGAGTAGGCCACAGAGTGGGACAATGACACAGTGTGTAGGTCACGGCAGCAGCCGCAGCAGCAGCATGAGTCAGACAGTGGCACAAAGACATTCTGGAGGTGGCAAAAACAGGAGTAGCAGAGGTCCAACGGGGAGTGGACCACAACATATCACATGGTGGAGGTCACGGTGCACGGTCAGCAGGGCCACAGCAGCAGCAGCATGAGGTCAGACAGTGGCACAATGACATTCTGAGGTCTGGCAAAACAGAGAGTAGGCCACAAGATGGCACAATGACACAGTGTGGAGGTCACGGCAGCAGCCACAGCAAGCATGACAGAAGTGGCACAGAAAAACAGTGGCACACAAAATGACTCAGGGTGTGGAGGTGGGTGGCAATACCAGTCCCTGGTAAAGATGGTTGGTGGCAGATGGAGAAACTGTCAGCAGATGTGTGGCATCAGGCGGGTGGCGGCATAAGAATAGTGGCTGAGGCAGGTAGTTTGAACCCAGACTCATTTCTCACACAGTTTGGGTGAGGCGTCATGGCTGATATAGTCTGACGCCTAAGGCATTGGTGTGTGAAATCCTGGCCGATCCACGCCTGATTCATCTTGACAAAGGTCAGTCGTTCCACATTTCCCGTGGACAAGCGGTTCTCCTTGGGGTAACAAATGGCCCCTGCCGCACTGAACACCCGCTCTGATGCCTCACTACTGGCCGGGCAGGACAGCTTCTCCACTGCAAACTCGGCAAGTTGCGGCCACACATCCAGTTTGGCTGCCCAGTAGTCCAGCGGATCTTCTAACTGGGGTGGCAGAGTGCTGTCCAAGTAGGCCACACCCTGTTGGTTCAGGGACTGCTCCAGGTCCTGCTGCTGCTGGCCACTACCCTCCTCACTAGGCGGGTGAAGGAAGCTGCTCATCAGTGACTCCAGACTTAGGTTACTGCTGATGGAGCTGGTACTGCTCCTACCCCCCCCCACCTTCCCCCAGCAGCCGCGGCAGTAGTACGTGAGCGCTGAGGAACCCCCCCGGTCAGACCTGTCAGAGGAGGGACGATGCCGCACATAGGCAGCGGCCAACTGATTACATAGGCCTCCCTCTCAATAGCTGGGAAAAAGGCTCCCATTTTGGACCGGTAGCGAAGGTCCAATAGGGTGGAGAGCCAGAAGTCATCCCTCTGCCGGATGCTGACTATTCGGCTGTCACTTGCCAGGCAAATAAGTATGCTGCAGGCCATCTGCACAAGTGACCCGAGGGCTCCTGCCTCCATTTCCACTGTATACTGCCACGGTGCTTGGGGTCATCTGCCTCGTCTTCCTCATCTCCATCTACCTCCTCCAGCTGCTCCTGCTCCTCCTCTCTTGTCACCTGGGTAGAAAATCCACTCATTTCACCAGACAATGCTTCTGCTCCATGTACCTCCTCCTCCTCCCCATTTCAGTCCCCACCGGACTCATGTGGCCACGAGATGTAGTCGCCACGTCTCCAGTCCCCCGCCCAACAGATTTTTTCAGCATCTGTTCCAGGACATGAAGCAGTGGAATGACGTTATTCATCCCGTAGTCCTGGCGACTGACAAATAACGTCGGGCCCCTCGAATGGCCTCAACAAACGGCAGGTGTCACGCATGAGCTGCCACTTTCTGACATCAAAGTTACACAGGGGAGTACTTCTGTCTGCCTGGATCATCAAAAAATCGTTAATGGCCTTTTCTCTGTTCATACAGTCGTCCAACATGTGCAGGCTGGAATTCCAACGGTGGAAACATCGCATATCAGAGTGTGTTGGGGGAGGCCATTCTCCCGCTGCAACTCGAGGAGGGTGTTCCTGGCTTTGTAGGAATGGATAAAGTGCATGCACAGTTTCCTGGCCATTTTCAGAATGTTCTGAAGATTGGTGGAAGACTTCAGGAACCTTTTCACAACCAGATTTAACACGTGCGCCAGCAGGGCGCATGGACCCTCCCTCCTCGCTGCAGCGCGGACACCATGTTCCTCCCATTGTCCGTCACCATTCCGATTTGCAGTTGGCACGGAGAAAGCCACACATCGATTTCTTGCTGCATGACACGGAGCAGTTCCTCCCCTGTGTGACTTTGTTCGCCGATGCAAGCCAGGTGTAGAACTGCGTGACACCGCTGTGCCCTACACATGTGGTATGATGGAGCAGTACTTGTGGAGGCTGAGATGGTGGTGGTGGTGGAGGAGGAGGAGGCGGACATTGGCGCAGGAGCAGCAGTTTGACGACGTGGAGGAGAAAGCGGCGTCTCCTGTCCAAGTTGTTGGTGTGCCTGGGCCGGAAGCACATTCACCCAGTGGGTCGTAAAGGACATGTACTCTCCCTGACCGTAGTTACAGTTCCAGACGTCCACGCTGCCGTGCACCTTGGAACAAACCGATAAGCTTAAGGACTGGCCCACCTTCAGTTCTACATATTTATGAAGTGCTGGTACTGCCTTTTTGGAAAAGAAATTACGGCTTGGAACTCTCCATCTCGGCTCGGCACAAGCCATTAGTTTTCTGAATGGTGCAGAGTCCACCATTTGGAAAGGGAGGGACTGCAGTACCAACAACTTGGACAGGAGCACGGTCAGCTGCTGCACCTTAGGATGGTTGGACGCATACTGTTGTCTCTTTGCAATCGCCTCGCTGAACGACTGCTGGCGCCATGAGTAGCGAGGAGCAGGAGCATCTGGACCGGGAGTTGATGTCAAAGAGAAACAGCTCCCTCCTGCAGAGGTGGGCTGCAATGGCATGCGTGCCATTGGGCGCTGCTGCTGCTGCTGTTGCTGCGGCGGCAGGATGGACCACCACATCTGAGCCACGTTTCTCCCAGGCCACCGGATGGTGACGCTCATGTGTTGACCAGGGCCTTTTGTGCCAACGTTAGCTCCCTGGCCACGCTTCACTTTCTGCTTACAGATTTACATATACCCATATTCGGCTCCTCCGGGTGTTTTTAGCAAAGAAACTGCCACACCCCGAGTATCGGTTTTAACGCCAACGCTCCGCACTAAAGTGATTACTGCCGCCGGTGCCTCGATGAGCCCCTGTGCCGCTACTTTCTTGGACCTGCTATGCGGGTTTTTTACCCGTGGCCGCTTGGTCCTGACCTCACACTGCTGCTATCCTGCTGACCACGGCCAAAACGACCCACTTGCTGGCTGCGCCTCTGCCTGACGCGCAAGCTGACGCCCTCTTCTCCTGACGATGATGAAGCCCTTGCCTCACCCGGCCCCAAAAGTACGGTCGGCTACATCATCATCTGTTTGTGTTTCATCGTCAACTGCTGTCCTCATCACCAGTCTTGGTATGCAGGGGCTGACCCCTAACAACATGACCCCCCCATGCCACTCTAAACATCTTTACTTTGCTGCCTACTACAAGAAGCAGGGGATATTGGCCCCATTTCTTCGCTGCCAATAGCTGTGACTGCCCTCCTCAAAATTTTTCATCCTCGCTATATATGGCGCGGCCCAGACCACATATAGATCTCCCGGTTTAGGGAACCGGATGGGGCAGGGGGGTTGGGAAGGTGGGGCCGCTGACCCCTCCCGGGCCATGCCACCCAAGGGTTGGTCTGACGTTCCACCGACTCTTGGCTGGGGTTTTCAGATGTCATTGGGGGGAAGTGGATGACCCAGTCAAAATCAAGAACCATGGGTTGTAGCAGTACACGGCCGCTAGATGACAGGGCGTTGTGGCCCCACGATGACCCCCGCTGCGACGTCCCCCTTTTCTGTGCGCACCTGCTCCCGCTGACCCCCCGGCCACACGCCCCCTTTTGGTGCGCCCTGCCTGACGCGCAGCTGGGCCCCCCTTTTCCCGACGATGATGAAGCCCTTCCTCACCCGGGTCCAAAGTCGGTCTGCTACATCATCATCTGTTTGGTTTCATCTCATGCTGTTCCTCATCACCCGTCTTGGATGCGAGGCTACCCCCCCAAACATGACCTCCCCTGCCACTTCAACATCTTACTTTGTGCCTACTGCAAGAAAGGGGGGTATTTGGCCCCTTTTTTTCCGCTGCCAAGTAGCTGCTGATGCCCTCCTCAAATTGTTACCCCCGCTAATATTGGGGCCCGAGCCCCAAACCCCAAGTAGATTTTCTGGGGTGAGGGAAACGGATGGGACAGAGGCGGGGGAGGACAGGTGGGGCCCCCCCGACCCGCTCCCGGGCCCTGCCAACTAAGGGTTGTGTCTGACGTTCCCACCGACTCTTGGCTGGGGTTGTCAGATGTCATATGGGAGGAAGTGGATGACCTAGTCAACCAATCAAGAACCATTGGGTTGCTAGTCAGTACACGCCGCTAGATGACAGCGGCAGTTGTGGCCTCACCGAGTGACCCCTGCTGCGACGCCCCCTTGCTGTGCTGCGACCTGCTCCAGGAATGTTTGTGCCTCTGCCACTCGCAGGTGAAGAGCCTGCCACCTCTCTGTCTGACATACTGTTTGTTCTAAAATGTACAGACACTGTTTTGATGAAGATATCTGTATATGATAAATACACACCCTGTATTTGACGCCAAATGAACCCACTAAGAAGCTTGGGTAACCCCTTTGGGAAATATAAATTGCGCTCCACAAAAGGGCAGGGTAAAATTGACTTGTATGTGCCGTTTAAAAACTCTGTGTATTTTACTGAATATAAAAGCACAAACAGGCTTAATTAACCTTCGGATATGAATTATGCTACAGAATTTCTAATTTGGCGGTGAAAAACAAAGTTTATTTTACTGATTACAACTGCAGAACAAACGCTTAATTAACCCCTGATGTAAATTGCGCCAAACAGATTGGGCACCACAAACTAGTAGCTTTGTAGCGTGTTACAATTGCGTGTTTTCTACGCCACACAACAAGAGATAAAATTGTAATAACCTTCGCTTGTGAATTATGCTACAGGAAAAATTTATATATTTTGGCGTGAAAATGACGGTTTCTTGGTTCAGCAAACCAGCAAAACAACGCATAATTAACCCCAGGATGTAAATTGCGCAAAAGAATTGAGCAACCACAAACTAGTAGCTTTGTAGCGTGTTACAATTGCGTGTTTTCTACGCCACACAACAAGAGATAAAATTGTAATTAACCTTCGCTTGTGAATTATGCTACAGGAAAAATGTAAATATTTTGGCGTTGAAAATGACGGTTTTCTTGGGTCAGCACTCCAGCAAAACAACGCTTAATTAACCCCTGGATGTAAATTGCGCAAACAATTGGGCCACCACAAACTAGTAGCTTTGTAGCGTGTTACAATAGCTTGTTTACTACGCCACACAACAAGAGATAAAAAAGTAAAAAACCGTCGCTTGTGAAATATGCTACAGGAAAAATGTATATATTTTGGCGTTGAAAATGACGGTTTCTTGGGGTCAGCACACCAGCAAAACAACGCTTAATTAACCCCTGGATGTAAATTGCGCAATAGAATTGAGCAGCCAAAATGAAGTGGTATTTGTATTGTAAAAACGCTGTTTCTTTAAATGAATACAACAGGAACTGGCTTAGATCCCACTTGGATTTTTGAATGTATATGCAGCTGCAGTGGACGCACACTGGATTTCAGATCCAATACCCCAAAAAATCAGAAATAGAACATTAAGAGAACATCCTCAGAACAAGCTGAGACACCCCACAAAAATCGCTGTATAAAAATCAGTTCTCAGTGAGACTATCACAATCAGCCGCGCAGCAACTCTTCCCTGATCAATATAGTGAGAGGAGTGTGAGCTCCCGGGCCGTCGCGCCCGGACTTATATAGTGAGGTGACCGTCACAGAATCCCGCCGGTCTCTATAGTGCTTCATCTCTGCACATGTCATGCGCTAAGCCCTTCTTCCTCCCATAGTGCATTGCCCCATGTAGCGCCATGTGCTCGCAGCCATTTTATCAATCAAAAGCACACATTCGTTCACCCCCGTAAGTACCCAAACTTCGACTCTCGTTCAGACAGAAGTTTTCCTGAAATTCTAAACGAATTCCACTGCGTTAGAATCGATTCGCCCATCTCTAATTGTTATATATGCCCCAATACTGTTTTGGACTGGGGTGCCTAGGGCCCAACAGAGGAACAAATTCTAGGGGCCCACCCTAAAACTATTGTACTGGCCTCCCTGCCTCTGCCACCCCCCACATGATAAATTTTATGTAAATAAACATGTCCAAAAAGCCTTAACATACAGTTCTAACTATAAAACCACTAAATAATGGTCATATATTTACCAAGTAACATCACTACACAAAACCAAAATCCCAAGGCCAATAGTCCAGAAAGAATTTAATAACAGGACCAATAATACAGCGCTGAGCCAAGAGCGTCAGTCAGTACCTCCAAATGGTTTCAGTATACTTCTTCCACTAATGGCTTATATCATGATGAGTATTAAATAGGAATAGGCATTAGCTATAGTGGGGGGCATATATGAAAATGGTCTAGGTCCAAGACTTTCTTTGTTGCTCATAGCAACCAACCAAAGCTCCCCTTTCATTTTTCAGATCAATGTTGAAAAAAATGGAGCTCTGATTGGTTTACCTAATGTCTTAGTCCCTGGGACATTTTCATACATGAGGCCTTAGGTCTTTAGACAAGACCAGAGTAAAGCATTGTGTGCAGGATGTCTTTTTGGTGCCCTCTTGACTCCACCAGGATTTTAAAACGGTTTACTTTTTAGACCCTTAAAACTCCACTATTCAAATTACATTGCTGCAAAAATGCACTAAATTAGCAGCATCAGATCTAAAATGTAACTTATTTTTATGGAGAAACAAATGCTTAAAGGGGATCTTATTTTGCTTAATAATGCCAGATGTGAGTCTGCCAGGACAGGAGCCACTTACATAGAGCAGCTCTCTCTTCTAGCTGATAGAGGGAACCCTAAATCTATGACCTCCTTATGCTCTAATAGGACAAAATGAACAAGAGTTATCTGCAGGGGGCAACCCATTCAAATCTATGTTCTCACTGTTTTTGATGCAATGTAAGATTTTAGTAGGCAAAACCTGTGTTTTACACACCAAGATGCACATTACGAATGCTCCTAAAATGTCCCATTGTTTTCAATAGGAATATGCACAGAAACTTCATGTAGGCAAGTAGTTTTACCGATGCAGGTACCAAAATTCATGCTCAGTAAAAAAAATTTAAAAAAAACTATGTGTTCAATGGGAACCAGGATATAGTTTAGCCCCATTGGAGGAAGCTAATCTACATTCTTTAAAGTGCTAAAATCCACATCAAGGAGAAAATAAAAAACACAAGCAGAAATTCAAGCTTGTTCCTATCTGTGTACCCTATACATTTCCTATAGGAATATATGTTATAGGAATATAGCCTTATGATGTAATTAACTCCTTACTAACAATGAATGTATGGGTACTTCTTATGGTCTGTAAGGTCCGCTACAGAGGATGAAAATTGTATCTGACACTTGCCGCTAACAGGTAGAGTTGGACTTGGTTTCCATCTCTCTAGTTTAAACCATTTAGAATCGTTCTTTCATGTTTTACGATTGAGACCCCCCCATGGGTGAGTTGTGGGGTGCACGACCATTCCATAGCAGCTGGAAGCCTAATGAAGTTTTCCATAGCCACCATGTTTTCGTTTCTATTACTACCTGAACCAGACAGGAAGTCATAGAAATGTCATTTTGGTACATCCTTCTATATTATTTATATGATGCAGACATGTGTACAAACGATTAAGCCCCCTAGTGGTTAAGTACCAAATGTACAAGTTAATATGTATATATAATAGGAAAAAATCATAAATATTAAAAGTTCAAATCACCGGCTATTGCCATTTTACAAATAAAAAGGTTACACATAATTGGTATTGCCGAATCTGTAAAACTCCAATCTAATAAAATATAACATCATTTATCACACACACTGAACACCATGGGAGAAAAAAAAAAATTCCAAATGCTAAAAGTCCTTTTTGGAGAATTTCACATCCCCTAAAAATTTGAATAAAAAGTGATCAAAGAGTCCCATGTATCCCAAAATTGAATCAATAAAAAGTACTCTTCAGCCTTCAAAAATGTGCCCTCACTTAGGTCCATAGGAGGGAAAAAAAGCCAAAAAATTATGACTGGATGTCAAAAAGTGCTTAAAGTAGTTCTCAAGCCAGTTTCCACCTACATGAAGTTTATTTTCTTTAAATATTAACTTTAACAAACTAAAATACCTAAACTCAGTCAAAAACACAAAAATCCTAATTTCCTTATTATATGGATAGGAATATTTAACCCCTTTCTGACTAGAAGTAACTTTTTAACCCCTTATCGACATAGGACGTATCCATATGTCCTGATGCCAGTCAGCAGCAGCAATCCTGCTACACAGCTGACGGGTGTTAGCGGCTAAATGTAGCTAACACTCGCCGGTTACAGCGTGAAGGGAGGCGGCGCCGCCGCCCACACTGTTCAACCCCTTATACGCCGCGGCGAAGATGGCTGTGGCGTCTAAATGAATGAACAGCGTTGCCGCGTTCTTCACTCCGATTGGGACATCAGCAGTGAGATCGCAAGTGAGTCCCAATCGACTAACATGGCAAACCTTGTGAAGCCTTCCATTGCTGCCATGTTTTGAAACCGCCATCTTGGTACACCCTAATTCATTGTATATACAATGCATTAGGCTGTAGAAATGATTTTTTTAAAGTGTAAGAAAAATAAAAAAGTATTAAAAGTTCAAATCACCCCCCCATTCGCCATTTTACAAATAAAAAAATAATAAAAAAGTTAAACATAATTGGTATCGTCGCATCCGAAAAAGTCTGATTTATTAAAATATAACATCATTTATCCCCTACGCCGAACACCGTAGAAGAAAAAAATTATTAAATGCTAAAATTGCGTTTTTTTGGTCATTTCACATCCTATAATTGGAATAAAAGTGATCAAAAAAGTTGCATGCATTCCAAACTGCTAGCAATAAAAAGTACCCAAAATACTGAAGAATGAACGGTGTAAAAAAAGAATCCTGCAAACATGGCGCAAGTACATTTTGTTTCACATTTTGCCACACTTAGAATTTTTTTGCTGTTCCCCAGTATATTCTATGGTAATATGAATAACACTATTGGAAAATACATCTTGTCCCACAAAATAAAAGCCCTCATATGTCTATGTAGGTGGAAGAATGAAAAAAAAAATATGGCTTTCAGAAGGCAAGGAGGAAACAATTTAGAGCCATATTATGACCGTCCATCAGGAAGGGGTTAAAAGAATGGTTCACAACCTCCAACACAGAAGTGGTGGTGGTTCCATTACATGACAATAGACAGACTATTTGAATTTTCAGCAACAGCATCTAATTGCTGTCCCCCTTCACAGGGAGTTTTCAGCAGCTACTAACTTATTCCCTGTGTCAGGTGGAAGAAGTAATCTGTAGGTTAACTGACTTGCCAGAGGGGAGGGTTAGGGGTGGTAGTGCACCCTTTGCCTCATGATTAAAATGGCCCTGTTCTGACTACTGCTAATGAAAGAACTGGTTTAACTGTTATAGGTAGAAGCAGAGCTGACTTTTCCATTGGGCAGGGTATTCAGCTGCCAAGGGACTCCATGAGCACAGGAAGCCCATCCGTGTAGTCACCTACCCTGCCAACTGAAAGCAGGAGCTTGGAGCGTTATTCTTTCACTTCCAGCCTGCCTGTGCTGTATAGAGTCATGTGTGGTGGGCAGGAAAACGGCATTTGGTGGTGTAGCAAGGTGGGGGGGCGTCATACCAGGCGGTACTCGGCCCCCTTGTGGGCCCGGGGCACTTAGGTTTATGTGGTGTCAAAAACGCATCCTTTCGACAGATCCACTCCCCGCACCCCCCTGCTCAGTGGGAAACGAGGGGGAATTTTAAAAAAAAAAAAAATTCTAATCAGTCATGGGGGGCTACCTACCTACAGGAGCATATATGCCTACAAGGTGCTGTATATCTATAAAGAGCTATATACCTAAAAGGGGCTGTTTGCATTTTGGGGGTTAAGGTACGGGGGATGTTTATCTAAGGGGGGTTAAATCAGGGGATATATATTACAAGGGGTTTTAAAATACGAGGCAAATTACCTTCATGGGGATATTTTGTTACGGAATTTAACCTCAGGGAGTTGAAAACTTACGGGGTTTTTAAATACCCCAGGGGGGGAAATTTATGTATACCCCAGGGGTTAAAATTAAGGAGGAAATTTATACCTACGGGGGGGTGATTATAAACAGGGGTGGTAAAATGTAGGAGGCATTTTTCCTCGGGTTCTGTATACCTATCTACAGGGGGCTATTTACCTACAAGGGACAGTATACCTACCTATCTACAGGGGGATATATACCTACCTATCTAAAGGACACTGAATACCTACAGGGGTTTGAATACCAAGGTCTATATACTCTATTACCTACAGGGGGCATTTATACCTACCATCTACATGGGGCTTTATACCTACCTATATACCTACAGGTGACATATATACCTACCTAAATACAAGGGGATTTATATTACCCCAAGGGGGCACTTTAAAAATTAAAATTACAAAAATGAGAAACCCTTCCATTTTGTAAATATTGTATTCTATCTTTTCATGGGAAAACACTAAAGATACAATGTAAAGTAGTCAGTGTACAGCTTGTATAAGGTCTTGTAACACGGAGTGAAAACTCTGTGTGAACAAGCCCTAACAGTGTAAATTGGGGTGCCCCAAAAATTTCTTAAAAACACAGTAGCTTAACACATAGCTAGGCTATAAAAAAGATTGTCAATACCTGAAATAACTGTAGAGGTGGTAAGAAAATCAGCATTTAACAAGACAGGGGTTTCCCCTCAAAAAAAGATCTCGCCATGGTAAAAAAAGAAGCGAGTAGATGTGTCGCATATTCCCGAAAATTGTCTTTTCAAAATAATCATATGAGTGCTTTCAGCATTGGCGTAGAGGTTAAAGGGATGGTTCTGCCTGTCAGTGCTGCAAATTTGTCTGCAGCACTGGTCACACAAAGTATTGACACTTTGGGTACAATTTGTCCACTTTCAATTACTTTACATTGTATCAAAGTGTTGTCCCATACAAAGTTATACAACAATATTTACAAAAATGTGAGGGGTATAATCACTTTTGTGAGATACTTTACCTAACTACTTACATGGGCTACATTACCTTCCTACAGTGGGCCTATACACCTACCTACTGGGGTCTACACAATTAATAGTGTCTATATACCTACCTACTTAATGGTGGGCAACATTACAACCAAGTTACTTAATGGGGGGGCGCCCATATCAGAGGTAGGAATTGGTAGGAAAGTGCTGAAAAAGTGAGATGTCTAAGATGTTTGTTGTGGTATATTCTGCAGGGAAGAGTTGTGGCCAGGAGAAGTCATCATAGCAGTCTGAGTTGGATAGAGATGAAAAGGGAAAAAGAAGAAGACTCATAACAGAAGAGAACGACTCATCAGGGAAGACATCTCCTGTGAGTTCCTGGATGTCAGGGGTTATTTTACTTCTGTATTGGTTGAATGCTGTATTCACTGTCATGTGACCTTAGCTAATGTCTGACCACTATGTGGTCTCTATATGATGGTGTTATCTATAATGTATATATTTGCTCCTGTGAGTGGTTGTGTTGGTTGGAAGGTCCAATGCACAGCTATATCCATTGGACCATAATGCTGTTAAGATGGTACTGGGTAAAAAGGGTATTTGTGGTATGTCTTTTGTAGTAAATCCTTGTGTTCCCTGTAAAATAACAATTCTGGAGCATCTTCTCTTATAACTCTGTGTTGTGCTGTTCCTCTGTTATTCCTTATAGAAATGTATTACTGAATCTGTCAGATGGGTGTTGTCATCCCAGTTCTCAGGGGTTGCGTACCTCAATATACTCAATCTGTCAGTACTGACTGGACAATGCCAGACTGTGCAGAGACACAATTGATAATGTCCAGCTCACTGATTCAGTGATGCTTCTAGAAAGAATAACAGAAGAACAGTTATAAGAGAAGATGCTCCAGAATTGTTATTTCACAGGAACACAAGTATTTACTAAAACAGGCTTGTCAGGATCATCCAAAGATCCACTTTAATTACTACAGGCAGGGGCGTAACAACTGGGATGGCAGACATAGCAGCTGCCACAGGGCCTGGACTCTTTGGGGGCCTGGGTCCCGGGGCAGCTGCTAACACGTCTGCTCCTCCGGTAGTTCTGCTCCTGCATCCGCTGGCAGTGAACATAACAGTTCACTGCCGGCGGACACTGAGCTGCGGGGCCCGGCGCATCCTGCCATTGAACACCCGGGCCCTCTGGCCCAAATGTTCAATGCAGGACTGGCCGGTGTTAGCAGAGAGGAGCGCTGCCGGTGCTCCGCTCTGCTCATCTGCTAGCAGGCGCTGGCCCACAGTGCAGACTGCCCGGGAGCTGAGCTATGAGGGAGCGTGGGGCAGGTGAGTAAGGGATTTCTTATCTTTTTTACATTAAAGTAGCCTGTCTGACCCCCCTATAGCTGCCTGAGCCCCCTATAGCCTGCTTGAGCCCCTTATAGCCTGCCTGACCCTGCCTGGCTACTAACCTGACCCCCCTATAGCCTACCTGACCCTGCTTGGCTGCCTGTCTGACCCCCCCTATAGCCTGCCTGACCCTGCCTGACTACCTACCTGACCCCCATATAATCTACCTGACCATGCCTGGCTACCTACCTGACCCCCCTATAGATACCTGACCCCTCTATAGCCTAGCTGACCCTGCCTGGCTACCTACCTGACCCCCCTATAGACTACCTGACCCCCCTATAGCCTACCTGAACCCTGCCTGCCTGAATGACCCTCTATAGCCTACCTGATCCCTGCCTGCCTACATGACCCCCTATAGCCTACCTAAACCCTGCCTGTCTACCTATATGACCCCCTATAGCCTACTTAAACCCTGCTTGTCTTCCTATATGGCCCATATAGCCTATATACCTATGTGGGCCCCACCTATAGCTTATCTACTTAGTTACCTGTGGTCCACCTACTGCCTAGTTAGCTACCAGGGGCCTAGAAATAGCCTACTTAAGCTATCTGGGGGCTGCCTGCCTAGGGCCAATCTACCTACCTACCTGTAACCTACCTACTTGGGGAACACCTACAACCTACCTGTGGCCTGCGTACTTAGCTACCTGGGGCCTACCTACAGCATACCCAGGGGGGTTGATAGGGTCCCAAAACATCCGGGGCTCGGGCCCTTAAGTTTTTCCGAGTAGGGCTGGGTTCACACGGAATTTTTTGCGTCTCATTGTGAACTGCGGATGTATTTTTACAGAGAAAAACCTTTGTATGTAGGCCTCAGAGAAATAAATTTATTACACCGCAGTTACATTTAGTGACTTACAGGAGACGTCTCTGAAGAGTTGTTCTCTTCCTCTTCTTCTCCATCTGGTCCAGACGCCATGATGACTTCTACCGTCCACAACTCTTCACTGAAAAATTTACAAAACAAACATCTTAGACTCCTCATTTTATTTAGCATTTCCCCTACAATTCCTAACTCTTTTACAAAATCCCCATCTATAGTGTCCCAAATGGTAATAATTACCCCCTTGTAGGTAAATATTTGCCCCCTATAGCCAGGTAGTAGCCCACTGTAGCCAGGTTGTAGACCCCTTTAGCCAGGTTATTAGCCTCTCTAGCCAGGTTACTGCTTTCTGTAGCTAGGTTACTGCCCCCTTTAGGCCAGTGATATGCCCCCCTGTAGCCAGTAATATGCCCCCCTGTAGTCAGTGCTATGCCTCCCTTACCTAATAAAAATAAAAATAAAAACAATCTACTCACCTCAGCACGGTCCACGCCTCCTGGTCCTGCAGCTTGAGAACGGTGTAAGCAGAGTGATGTCATCACGCTACTTACACCGTCTCGCGGGGTCCGGGATTTCCTCGGCCAGCAGAGCTGCCGACTTAGAGGATCCCAGCGTCGCAGGGGGGTGATGAAAGCGGTGCGTCACGCCCCCTGCGACGCTGCGGTGTATGTACAGTGCTCACCAAGCACTGATACATACAGAGGAGAAGACAGGACCGGAACGATCCGTCCTGCCTCCTCCCGACTCTGACTGCGCGGCCGCTGTGAAATGGGCACACAGTCAGAGAGATCGCATCATGGGCCCCTGGGCAGAGCTGTTCACTGGGCCCCCCAACCAACTTTTAAATCAATATTATCTAAGGGTATGTTCCCCACTGGGGTAATTGCGCGGTGCATTTTGGGGCAAATTTGCACTTTAATACAGCCGAAATGCATGCCACAATTATGGTAAAGCTGATTGGCTGCTATGAGTTCGGATTGGTTGCTTTTGGCAACAAAAACAGACTATTAGACCGTTTTGATGAACGAAGCCCATTATGCTTAACCCCTAAAATCAATGACGCAGCTGTATCAGGACCTGTATTATGCGGGAGAACTTGTATTTTTGGGGGAGTAGTTTGAGTTTACATGTTAGCTACCGCATAATTCTTTTAAAAAAAAAACTATTTCAGCATGAACAAAAAAAGTGTTTTTCTGCATTTTTTTAAAATAATTTTTTACACCATTCACATTTTACACCATATAACCTGCTAGATTATTTCTAAAGGTTATTACGGCCGTGTAGATAGCGAATATTTGTACTTTTTTATGTTATGTATGCACAACAATTTTTTTTTATCTTTTTTTGTACACTTTATTTTTTTTCCCCTTCTTTTTAATCTCATTAAGGGATAACTATCAAAGCCTCTGATCCTCGCCATTTAACCATTTTATTGCTGGTCCATGGCTGCACCATAATCAGAGGGAATTCCCGGGCCCCATTGGTCACCAGGACCCAGTGCCCGATTTGGAAGCCTGAGGGATAAGCTATGCAGTCAGCCCTGGGACCTAGAGTAAACCCTGGGCTTTTCTGTATACTAAGCCTACCGTCAGGGAACACTGTGTGTTACTCTAAACAATGACTATGTCATACTACACATAAATGTAATCTATTAGTATACAGGAGTGTAATGATTTGCATCAGAAGCAAACAGGACTGTAATGGATTTGCATGCAGGAGTATACAGGAGGTAATGTATTTGCATATAGGGGTAATGTATTCGCATATAAG
>JAODAL010070972.1:0-15713 GCA_025379985.1 Phyllomedusa bahiana
TAAAAAGGGGATGTTGTCTCTTGTCAGATTTGTTGCAAGATCGCATCATCTCAGGTCTGGCCAGCTCTTTTTTGTTGCAGTGTGTCAGATGCATGCTAACACATGTCAAGATCTGTGGCTCATACTGAAGACAGAAGGTTGTAAGCCGTATATGGTAGATGGCCATTTGTAAAGTCTCTAGATAACAGATCTACTGGCACCTACTGATTGTGCACATAGCCCAAGGTCTGTAGTAGGACTGTCTCTAGTATGAGCAGCTCCTGAGATGTGCTCAAGTAAGCCTCACTTCCTCTTCATGGTAACATACACATAGGGGTACAAGTATAGCTCTGTTAGCTATATTTTTAACCAGGTGCACTCCAATATCAGGCGCATTACAGAGTGCGGGAGACGGGGCGCACTACAACTGTATGAATCTACACATTTATAGCTTTAGTACGGCAAATCCAGGTGCATTACTGCTGGAACAGGTAGAGCACTTTAAAAGGGGTTTACCTGAGCCAGAAGTGTCGTTTTTGCACTATAATGCGCCTGATTTATGACCCGCACTAGAGCAGGTTCCCGCCCATTCTACACTTCTACTGTGCGCAAAAAAAATTGCGTCTGGGTGCAAAAAATTATACATTTCACTCATAGTGCTTCTGATTAGCAACACATATGACCTTTGATTATACCAATTGAAACTGATCATAGAAACCGTTTCCAGACCAGTGAGCCATACTATTAAATTTACATTTACATTCAACCATACAGTAAGATTTGACCTCGACCCGTACGACTATTCCTATTTGTTTTCTGTGGTGTCTGTTTCTTGTTTGTCGTACGTTTGTCTTCTGTCTGCTTGGCACATGTTTAACTAGATAGAGCGCTGGAAGAGGCTTGAGGCTTTTTGGGGCGGTTACCCTGCTTAGGGTAAGACTAGGGCCCCTCTTACATAATATTTCTTACAACATGACTCCAGATCTTCATCTCTGACTCTTTCAGCAATTAATTGACAGCGGTGAGAAGTTAAAGGGATTGTCTCACTACATCGATTCATCTTACCTCAGTCCTGTTTTCTCAGTTTCATTTTTGAATTCAGTGTTCACTGACTTTACTGGCCTGCAGTAACAAGCTGATGAGGACACCAGGTCTGTAGATATAACGACCAGCGCTGGCAGCCTATCAGGTGAGATAACACAGGTCTGTAGCTACAGCAACCTGAGGAGCTGATGCAGCCCATACAAGAGGGGATATTTCAGAATAAGTAGGACACAGTTAATGGACACATATTGCAAAGTGACTTGTTTTTGTAAGATCTTTAATATAAGAAGCAATCCGTGCAGTGAGACAACCCCTTTAAGGACGTAGCAGGATGTGGGAACTTCATTCCGTTGCTCTGAAAAGTCAAATAGGATTTTTTTCAAGAATCTGCTTGAACTCTTTTTGCAATTTCCTCCAAAAGTTGTTCTGTCAATGTTCAATCTATGTATTCCCACCAATACTTTCTACCTCTGGATTTGGAGATATTGAAGTTGCATCTCTTAGAGGCCAATGACATGCAATCACATGCGATGATCTATCTGAAGATAGATGGTTGTAAGCTGTAGATAGTGGATCGCCAGCAGTCTGCATAATGGCTTTACTGGATGCTACTGACTGGGCAGATGCAGCAATTGCAGTACAGTGAAGCTCAATTGTGATGTCAAAGTTGACGATCAAGTTTTCTCTGATCCCAGCAGTAGTAGAGCTCTGTTAACATGTACCGAGGTTACTTTCTTACTTCCACTGAAGGAGATATGTTATTTGGGCATACTGCGTACCACTATTGTGAAACATGTAACAATGACAGTACATTGAATAACACAGTGATCGCTGTGGGTGTAGATAATTATACTGTCTTGATTGCTGTTTTCTCAGTGGGTAGCTCCTGTTTGGAATTGTTTATCTATCTGGGGGAAACAGCTTGTCTTAAAGAAACCTTTAGTAAATCTTAACACACATAAGAAGCATGGTACTGGGGTCTTGGCCAGTGTAAGGTCAAGCAAGTTACATTTTTTTAAAAATTGTTAGTTAAGGTTGATAGCTGCATATATCTGATGGGCCTGTTTTTGTTGTGTTTTTTGGTCTACATTAATCATGAATGTAGGGAAAGCCCTCAATGCATATACTAAGGGCCACATGTATGAAACTGTTTAAGTCTAAACTCACTCTTTTGCCCATAGTAACCTATGGGCAAAAAAGTGAGTTTTAGACCTAAACAGGTTCATACATGCGGCCCTAAATGTGTCCAGAATCTTTCATTGCCAGACAAAGGCCAAAAGAGTGCTTTTGTCTGGCAATGAAATACTTCAGTACACTGCCCTGTTCTGTTCTTCACAGGCAGTAAAAAACATTTATGTTAAATGAATACTTTTATTTAATATGCTAGGGCCAGGTAATTGGGAGGCTGTCCATTTAAATAACAGAGCAGTGCACAGGATGGCAGAAACCAGGAGTAAGGGTTGGTGAGTACCAAGTGCCGGTGGGCACGTATGCTCGCCGCAGAGGGGACAGCAGCTGGAACGGGTAAGTATACTAGCGGGTACCCAGGCTGCGGGAGCCGCAGCGGAAGCAGAGCAGGCACGAACACGTTGCAGCCCAAGACAGAGGCTGTGGTGGAATCGTGACAGAGACCTTACAACCCGTCTAGCTGTTGTCCATACTGCACACTGTGGTTTAGCTGGTGGTCATAATAATATGACTTGACTTTGTAGCATTCCAGTTCTTCCTTATTGGTTGTAATAGGCAGCTGGCACAATTTTGGCTGCACTTAGTTTATCCATATAAACATTATATTACGCTTTAAGTTTGAAGTAAAATTCAAAGTACTATGACATAAAATTTTAAGTAGACATTGTTACTGTCAGTATTTGTGGTAAGGCACCTTCACAGATCATGCTCATTTGGAAAGTGTAACTAGGTCTTAGCAGACTAAATTCGGCAATTCTGTGGAATCCTTACCAAGTTAGACAGGAAGTGGCAGTGAAGTGGGGGAATGGAAATGAATGACATCAGAAAATAGCTGTAATTGTGTGGGCTATGCAAATACTGTGGGTGATAGGAGGTGTGACGTATCACCAACTTGGCATTGTCTGTAGGTTTCCCCTTCTTTATGGATGATAACTTCTCTATCAGATTTGTTGTGCTTCTCCCTAAAGTGCGAGGAGGTGTTAATAGGCGACGCTGTTTTTCAACTATAATGTAGTTTTCTAATTGAATTAAAATTGCCTTAAAGCAAACCTGTCACGTTAACCATGTTATGGAGCTATAGAGCAGGAGGAACTGAGCAGACTGATGAGTAGTTTTGTGCGGAAAGCTTCAAAAGAATGCAATTTTTTTTTATTTAATTTTTTTGCTTTTTCTGGGATAAGGATTTCAGTGGTTACAGTGTTTGACAGTCTTCCGTGTATTGCATAGGAAATAAACGTTCACTTTGCTGTCGGATGTGCAGCCTGCACATCATTTTTGTAATGTGTATTGTGATCCCTTTACTGCTCCCAGATGGCAAGTGTGTTCTGCAATTACACAAGCCAGTACCACAAGAGTCTGGCAGCAGCGTGTCATCACCTCCCAGAACTTTCCTTGAATATCCATTTAGGTCCTTTAAAAGGGAACACCTGTCCTATAAACACTAAGGGCCACATGTATGAAACGGTTTTGGTCTAAAACGCACTTTTTTGCCCATAGAAACCTATGGGGAAAAAAGTGAGTTTTAGACCAAAACTGTTTCATACATGTGGCCCTAAGTGCCAAATACTCACCTCTTCTCTTTGTTGCAGCCCTCTTCACTTCTGGCGGCTCTTGTGTGACCAGATTCTTTACTTCTAGGAGATGCTGCAGAGATCTGTTTTATGGATATAGGAACTGGCTGGGGTCTGTATTTTTATAAGGGGTCTCATAAGGGTTCTGGAATTTGTATTTGTTTAGAATATGGGTGGGGAAATTATTTGGTCTGGCCATGAGCTTTGATGTCCCCAAGTCAGAAAACAAGCACCAGAGCCCAAGAACCTTTTGCACCAGAGCCCAAGAACTTCAAGTTACACCTCTGCTTGCAAGCTTTATACATGTGATATCTATGGTGGCAGCAAGAACATTCCAACGGGGAACATGGAGGTTCAGCTGGCATGGCGTAGTTATAGGGGGTGCAGCGGTAGCAGCCGCTACGGGGCCCTGCATCCTTGGATGGATTATTTGGAATGGTCTGTATATTGGGTTGTGACATTCGGCCCGTGTTTGCTTCAGGTTGGACTGATGATGATGATTACATTTGTGGACGTGACTGAGAGGAAGAGGAGGTAAAACAGCTGGATGCAGGGTCTGATAATCACTGAAGAACAGTTTGCAACGCTGTTTAGTAATGAAACGCACAGGGAACCGAGCAAGCGTTAACAGGCCTGACGGTCCTGTGACTGATGATGTGCTCGCTTGTGTGTTCTCTGGAGCACTGGAAGGAGTGCCTTGTCTCGTACCTCTATCTCCACTTCCTACGCCCTCCTTGCTCGCTTACCACTTCTAGTTCTCACTATGTTCAAAAGATAAATATTATAGTTTTGCGCGTGGCACAAGATATATGTAATAAAAAAGAGAGAAGTGTATATATATGTAGATTGTACAATAATGCACTGGTATATTTCAGTGTTATGTGGACTTAAAATCTGGCAAAATTGCAGTTTTGCCGTTGAGTAAGATTTAGCAACAGAGAGAACTCTATTTCCTGGATATATAACTGTATGACAAAAACACACAGAATATTTGAAAGGTATTTCACCCCCAAAACTGCCAAAAATTTACTTTTCTCCACTCAGTATAATTTTCACCAACTAACCACTATTTAAAATATATTTCTTTGTAAAGGAGATTTGGAAACGGTGTGTTATACAATTATTGAGCCCTCAAAACGGCAAAAACTGAACTTTTGGGCACTGAGTATGATTTAGCAAATCGAAGCACTCTGTATAATATATATCCATGTATCTGAGAGTTAGGCATTATGTGAGCCTGCAAATGTCACGAAATAACAGCTTCTGGATGTGGGAAAGATGCAGCCAGCAATACCAAACTCCCTAACTATTGATGTCTATGTAGAGGAAAATGCTATCTAACTAAGTCTTGATTCCCTAAGCTTGCTGCACACCCCCCTATCTAACTACCTAACTAATCTAAATAGCAGCTTTTCCGGTCTAAAATCGCTAATAAACAAATCTTGTGCCTGCATGCAAGCAAGCAGACAGAGAGCAGTCTGTTCAGTACATAGAGTGCTGAAAATGGTGTTCAGAGGTGTTCAGAGCGCAATACAGTGAAATATATATAACATGGTCATGTGATTTTAGCAATGAGAGTCCTACAGTCCTCAGCGATGATGTTTTTGACACTTATCTGTGCTCTGCACTGATTGGATGGCCGGCAAAAGTGCAGAAAGGCGCTGAAAACTATTAAAATGGTGTGTCGAACGCCATGGTGAACTCAAACATTTACTCAAACAGTTAAATGTTTGGTTCGAGTTCGAGAAAATTGAGATGTTTGACTCGAACTTAACTTTTCTCGAACGATTCAATCAACACTATCCAGGGCCTTCTCTGTTCCATGCCTGTTCTACCCTGACATGCTACTGCACATTGGAGAGGGAAACATTAAGCACGTTCGCTAGCAGTCTTTGCTGCTGATGTTCTCACCCATTCAGTAATGTCCATCTGCACTTGTGCTGATCAAGTAGAGGAGCCATCACATTAGGGGTGAGTTGATTCAATAATTGACCAAATATAGCAGGATCATTTTTGTATGGCCTGTGAATAATGTTACAAATATCCAAATGGCCCTTGACAGAAAAAACGTTCCCCACCCCAACTTTAGAAAGATGGCTTTGGGGTCTACAGTGTGGTGAAGGGGTCATATGCAGGTGTGGTATATGGTATGTTCAGAACATTTGTACTGTGCTCGTAATTCATTGCTATTCTGATTCTGAAGTTGCTTTTCAAACATTGGCAAGTGTGAACAAATATTCCAGTTAAAGGGTGCGTATTTAGGAACAGCTATCCCCCTGATATCCCTATAAACAAGTTTTTGGCTGACAGCCATCCTATGTGTATGACCAGTTCAGTCTCCAGAAGCTGAACAGTGTAGTCACCGTATTACCACTTGTTGCCAATGTTGCCCGTTAATTGTGTGACCACTAAGCTCCAGGGACAGATGTGATAATACTCAGGCTCTAATTGCTAAGCATTGTGGAAATGGGCTGTAAATAAATAATGAGATATCTTTCACACACAGGATTTCCTTGCTCGGTCTAATCAGACAATATTGATAACAGAGTCATTTATCATCTATTAGATTGTGAATTCTCTTTTTTTCTAAATAGACATTTTCCAAAATGGAATTTTCCATGGAAATATAGTTGTTTGTCAGACACACTGTGAGGCTGGCATTGCTATCTGCCCCAGCACCACTGCCACTAATAGCTTGTCTCATGTCTATTGCACCAGGCTGGGATTACCAATGGTACCAATGGTATCCAGATCAAAGTAAAACTGCTCCTTAATTTTCTCTTACTGATTAGGCAAGGGTATTGCTAGGGTCCTACAACATCTGGGCCTGGGCTCTCTGTGTTACATTTTTCTAAGTTGGGTTGGGTTCACACAGCATTTTTCACACCACATCGAGAACTGCGGCTTGTATTATTATAGAGAAAAAAGTATGTTCCTGTCACTAATTTTACGTATTTTCCACATTTAAACTATCACCTCAGCAGTACACTGTGTAAAATCAGCCCTTACAAATTAGCTTTTTTTAAAGACCTCATGTATGTATGACAGTGTAACACTTTATAACATCATACATTTACCAAATCATATACCTATACATAGAGATACATGGAGCAAATCAGGGGCGTAACTAGAGAAACCAGGGCCCCAAAGCAAACTTTTGGATGCCCCCTCCCCCCCTCGCCCACCTCCCTGACCACGACCATGTACCAGGACATGCTGTTAGATAATGTAGATAAGGGGTAAATACCTCACCATACATCTCACCATCATACTGCTACCAATCAAATCCCACTATACTAAGACCAGCATTACCAATAACGCTATTACATAAGGACCTGATTATACCACCAGAACACGACCACAAATTACCACCACATAATGACTGAATAATACCCTACACTATTACTGATCAGTCTACAAAGACCAATACTGTCTAATAATAATAATATATAATAATATAGTGACCATATAGTGGTATATACCAGTGTACACAGGCTCTGCAGACTGTATATAACCACCATACAGTGACCATATAGTGGTAGACACCAGTGTACACAGGCTCTGCAGACTGTATATTACCTCCATACAGTGACATATAGTGGTAGACACCAGTGTACACAGGCTCTGCAGACTGTATATAACCGCCATACAGTGACATATAGTGGTAGACACCAGTGTACACAGGCTCTGCAAACTGTATATTACCTCCATACAGTGACCATATAGTGGTAGATAGCAGTGTACACAGGCTCTGCAGGCTGTATATTAGCTCCATACAGTGGTAGACACCAGTGTACACAGCCTGTGCAGACATATAAGTGATTACAGTGCAGTTACATCTTGTGACTCACAGGTGACGTTTCTCTGACCAGTCGTTGACTTTCTCTTTTGTTCTGCATCCGGTCCAGTCCGCCATCATGATGACGTCTCCCGACCACTTGTCCCTGCAGATTTAGACACAAATATCTTAGAATCCTGACTTTTCACCCTGCCCCCCCTGGCTATATGGGGTCCATTTAGGCAGGCAGGGTTTAGATAGGATATATGGGGCCCCAAATAGGCAAGGTTTAGGTAGCCAATAGAGTGGCGATATAGGCAGGCAGGGTTTAGGTAGCTATAGGGAGCCATACAGGTAGACAGGGGTTAGGTGGGCTATAGGGGTCATATAGGTAGGGTTTAGGTAGCTAAAGGGGACCCATATAAGTAGACGGGCTGGCGTGTGGGGTATACAGGCAGGCTTGTGGGGGGTATACGGCAGGCATGTGGGAGTATACGGCAGGCATGTGGGGGTATACGGCAGGCATGTGAGGGCCGTATAGGCAGGCATATGGGGGCCGTATAGTCAGACATGTGGGGGCCGTATAGTCAGGCATGTGGGGGCTTTATAGGCAGGCATATGGGGGCTGTATAGGCCGGCATATGGGGGCTGTATAGGCAGGCATATGGGGCTGTATAGGCAGGCATATGGGGGGGTTATAGGCAGGCATATGGGGGGGGTATAGGCAGGCATATGGGGGGTATAGGCAGGCATATGGGGGGGTATAGGCAGGCATATGGGGGGTATAGGCAGGCATATGGGGGGGTATAGGCAGGCATATGGGGGGTATAGGCAGGCATATGGGGGGTATAGGCAGGCATATGGGGTAGGTAAAATAAGAAATCACTTACTCACCTCGGTCCACGCTCCCCCGATGCGCCGCTCGCTCCGCTCTGCTGCTCTCCCTGCAGCCTCTGCGCTCAGCGCGGGCGGCGCGGTGATGTGACGTCACCGCGCGCGCCCACGTGACCACAGAGCGCCGGCAGGGGAAGTAGCAGAGCGGAGCGATCGGCGCTCCGTACTGCTAGCTCCAGCCAGCGCTGCCTCTGAACGCTCGGGCCGGGGGGCCCGGGCGTTCAGAGGGAGTATGCGCCGGGCCCCGCAGCTCCCCGCCCGCCGCAGTGAACTGTTAAGTTCACTGCCGGCGGGCCCAGGAGCGGCATTACCGGGGTAGCGGATGCGGTAGCAGCTGCCCCGGGGCCCCCCTAAGCGCAGGGGCCCCGTAGCAACTGCTACCCCTGCTACCCCGGTAGTTACGCCCCTGGAGCAAATATACCATACCTGTGATTGTTACTAAAAAAAAAAAATCTACAATACCAAGAAACAATATATTGCTACTTAAAGGAGTTTTATCACAAAGGCATTTCATGTCCTCTTGTACTCTCTTCAGCTTTAAGTGTGTTCAAATGGGACATGTGACCCAGCAGGCTAGACATCACCATGCCTTTCCCCACAGTGTGCTCACTCTAGTAAAACAAATGACTGTTTATTTAAAGTCAAGTAACCTAAGACCTTTTTCTCAATGCACATACCTGATTTGGGTTTCTTTTTTCTTTTTATCTATTTGAACTGTTTGACTAATTACTTAGAAGTACAGAGGACAGAAGTAGAATGACAACAACTGGGGTTTAACACTCATTAAGCAGTGAGTGTGTGTGATTACTAGGCAGAGAATAAACTGACAGTAGTTGAAAGGTGATGTCTGTGCATATGCAGCCAGGACTCTGGAGCTCTTGTCACTGGTCTGATTCCCATAGAGACGAGTTGCACACTATGGATCACTAAGGTAGCAGCTAAAACAAAGATGATACAGAATTTTTTATTAATTAATGGGGACAGTTCTATTCCTGCAGTGTCTCCACAGTCCACCTCTATATCTGCTCATCACTATTTCCCCCAACTTGCTTCTCTCCTGTCACTCATGACAAGCTCTCCGCTCTACTGTCCAAATCCAACCTCACCACCTGTAGTCTTGACCCACTGCAATCCCACCTCATTTCTGACCTTAGTGTTGTCATCATCCCAGCCCTCGCCCATCTCTTCAACCTATCATTAACCTCTGGCACCTTTCCTTCCTCCTCACACCCATCCTTAACCCCTTAAGCCACAGGCCGGAAAAGTAGTTAATGACCAGCACATTTTTTTAGTTTTTGCCTCCTTGCGTTTCAACAGTTTTAACTTTTTTATTTATTCAATGACGCAGTTGTATGAGGCCTCGTTTTATTTGAGACAAGTTGTACTTTATGGAGGAATAGTTTAAATTCACTTATAAATAATTGCAGAATTTTTCTTTATTTTTTTTTTGTTTTTTACTTTTTTTTTTTCACCATTCATATTTTACACTCAATAACTTGTTAGATTAATTCTACAGGTTATTACGGTCGTGTGGACATATAACATGTTTAGGGTTTTTTTTGTGTGTGTAATATATGCACAATTATTTTTTATTAAATATTTATTTTTATTTTATTTTTTATTCATTTTTTTTACACTTTTTATGTTTTTTTTACTTTTAAAAAAAAAAATCCCATGAAGGGAGAACTGTTTTACATTTTTTTTTTTACACTTAGTAAAGTATTAGCATATTCATATATGCTAATACATTATAATCTGTGTCAGTCTGACACAGGCAGTGATCAGGACAGCACACAGTCTGTCCTGGTCACTGGTTTATTACACAGAAAGCACTGGGGCTACTCTAGGTTCCCAGGGCTTACTGTGCAGCCGTTCCCCGGGCTCTGTCGGGTCAACAGGTATTCCGATCACCCGACAGAGCAGGGAAACCCTTTGATTGCGCTGCGGTGACGATCTGCTGCAATCAAAGGGTTAAAGCACCGGGGGGGTGCGCTCAGGAGATATTCTGGGATCAGGGCTGTGTAGTACAGCACAGCTGTGGTGCCCGGAGCCGCTAACTCTGATGTCTGCAGCGACGCTGTAGACAAACGACCTGCACCAGCCGACGTCAAAAATCGGTGGGCGGTCGTTAAGGAGTTAAGAACCCATCTCTTGACCCATCTTGTCTGTCCAACTATCACCCCATCTCACTGCTTCCATTCGCCTCTAAACTCCTTGAACAGCATGTCTATCTTCAACTGTCCTCTCATCTCTCCACCAACTCTCTCCTTGACCCGCTGCAATCGGGCTTCCGACCCCACCACTCTACTGAAACCGCCCTAACCAAAGTCACCAATGACCTAGTCACTGCCAAAGCCTCACACCACTACTCTGTGCTCCTCCTCCTAGACCCCTCCTCCACCTTTGACATTGTTGACCATTCAATCCTCCTACATATCCTCTCCTCCCTCAGCATCACGGACTTGGCTCTCTCCTGGATCTCCGCGTACCTCACCGATAGAACATGCTCGCACTCTCATGTTACCTCCTCCTTCTGCCCCCTCTCCGTTGGTGTCCACCAGAGGTCTGTCCTGGGCCCACTACTCTTCTCTATCTACACTCTTGGTCTGGGTCAACTAATTGCATCATATGGCTTTCAATACCACCTGTATGCCGATAATACCCAACTCTCCAGCCCAGATGTTACCTCTCTATTCTCCCGGATCCCTGACTATCTTTTGTCCATATCCTCCTTCTTCTCCTCACGTCTCCTGAAACTAAACGTGGAGAAGACTGAATTCATCATTTTCCCATCGTCCCACTCTATCCCTCCACCGGATCTCTCAATCACAGTTAATGGCTACACACTCTCACTGGCTCCACAAGTCCGCTGCCTTGGGATAACCTTTGATTCCAACCTGTCCTTCAAACCACACATCCAAACCCTTGCCTCTGCGTGCCGCCTCCACCTGAAAAATATCTCCTGTATCCGCTCATTCCTTAATTTCGAAAGCACAAAAATGCTTGTGCACACCCTCGTCATCTCACGCCTAGACTATTGCAACATCCTTCTCCGTGGTCTCCCGTCTAGCACCCTCGCTCCCTTCCAATCCATCCTTAACTCTGCCGCCCATCTGATTCAACTCTCTCGTCGATACTCCTCTGCCTCTCCCCTCTGCCAATCCCTTCACTGGCTACTCATCAACCAGTGAATCCAGTTCAAGTTAGTAACCTTGACCTACAAGGCTCTCCATGACCTCTCCCCTCCATACATATCTGCTTTAATCTCCAGATATCTCCCCTCACACAATCTCCGCTCCTGACAGGACCTTCTTCTCTGCTCTCCTCTTGTCAACTCCTCAAATAACCGTCTCCAAGACTTCTCTCGTGCTTCCCCCACACTCTGGAACTCACTGCCCCAACACCTCAGACTCTCCCCCACTCTCGCTAACCTCAAAAGCAACCTGAAAACCCATCTCTTCAGGATTGCCTATAACCAACAATAACCCAGTTGCTACTACTCCACCCACACAAACATGTCTGGCCCTCACCTTCTGTCTCTTCCCACCTTCCTTGTAGACTGTAAGCCCTCACGGGCAGGCAGGGCCGTCTTAACAGCACTATGGGCCCCTGGGCAGAGAGATATACTGCCCCCCCCCCCCAAAAAAAAAAAAAAAATACTCAAAGAAACAAATATAAACATTACCAGCTCCGGTCACCATTACATGACAGAGACCACAGCACTGATCAAATATAGAAGTAAAATAACTGCTGACACCAGGGATCTCACCGGAGACGTCCTGTCTGATCAGTCGTTCTCTGAATCGTTCTTTTTCCCTTTTCCTCTCCTTGCGTCCAGACCACCATGACGCCTTCTCCCGGCCGCAGCTCGTCCCTGCAGAATGTAACGCACAAACATCTTAGAATCCTCACTTTATCAGCACATTGCTACCGATTCCCACCTCAGTTATGGGCGCCCCACACTTAGTAAGTAGGTAGTAATGCTGCCCACCATTAAGTAGGTCGGTATACAGGCCTACTGTAGGTAGATATGCTGCCCCCTGTAGGTAGGTTTATAGCCCCCTGTAGATTGTAGGCCCCCTGTAATATCTCCCCCATAGATTGTAGGGCCCTCCTGTATTATCCCCTCATAGATATGGACAGTAATTAGGCAGGCAGGGCCAGAAATTAGCCAGCAGGGCCAGTAATTAGCCAGGCAGGCCAGTAATTAGGGCAGGCAGGACCGTAATATAGCTAGGCAGGGCAGTATATGGCCAGGCAGGGCAGTATATAGCCAGGTAGGGCAGTAAATTGGTAGGCAGGGGGGTGTATATAGGGAGGCAGGGCAGTATATTGGTAGGCAGGGCAGTATATAGCCAGGCAGTGCAGTATATTGGTAGGCAGGGCAGTATATAGCCAGGCAGGGCAGTATATAGGTAGGCAGGGCAGTATATGGCCAGGCAGGGCAGTATATGGACAGGCAGGGCAGTATACGGGCAGGCAGGGCAGTATATAGCCAGGCAGGGCAGTATACGGGCAGGCAGGGCAGTATATAGCCAGGCAGGGCAGTATACAGGCAGGCAGGGCAGGGCAGTATATAGCCAGGCAGGGCAGTATATAGCCAGACAGGGCAGTATATAGCCAGGCAGGGCAGTATATAGCCAGGCAGGGCAGTATATGGCCAGGCAGGGCAGTATACGGGCAGGCAGGGCAGTATATGGCCAGGCAGGGCAGTATACGGGCAGGCAGGGCAGTATATAGCCAGGCAGGGCAGTATATGGGCAGGCAGGGCAGTATATAGCCAGGCAGGGCAGTATATGGGCAGGCAGGGCAGTATATGGGCAGTATATGGGCAGGCAGGCAGTATATGGGCAGTATATAGGTGGTAGGCAGGGCAGTATATTGGGCAGACAGGCAGTATATGGCAAGCATGGCAGTATATGGCCAGGCAGGGCAGAATATGGGCAAGCAGGGCAGTATATAGGCAGGCAGGGCAGAATATGGGCAAGCAGGGCAGTATATGGGCAGGCAGGGAGTATATGGGCAGGCAGGGGAGTATATGGCAAGCAGGGCAGTATATAGCCAGCAGGCAGGGGATATATAGCCAGCGCAGGGCAGTATATAGCCAGCAGGGAGGGCAGTATATTGGTAGGCAGGAAATAGTTTTTAAAAAAAAAATAAATAAAAAAAATTTTACTCACCTGATTTCCTTCCCTTCTCCACCCCCGGACCGTTTTCCGCCACGTAAAGGGGGGGCCGGCCTCCGGGAGCTGAACAGACAGGATCAGAAATCCCCTCGTTCCCCCGGCCCGCTTCACCGCGGGGGCAGCGGGCCGTAGGCGCACGGGGCCGGGCCCCGGGCCGTGCAGGAGGAAGGAGGGGGGGACCCGCAAGGGGCCCCGGGAAACCGGGCCCCCCGGGGGGAAAAACCCCCCCCCCCCGCGACGCTCCGAGCCAACCGGGGCCCGAATCCCGGCTGTCCCCCGGGCAAGCCGGGCTTCGCCCACTGGCAGGGTAGGGGGCCCCCCCCCCGGGGGGGCCCCCTAATGTGGGCCCCCGGGCATGACCTACCTGGCCCAAGGGAAGAGAGGGCCCCGCGGGCGGGACCCCTCCTTCTTACCATTTGTTAGTTTTTAATTTGTCCCCCTTTGTACTTTTTTTACCTATTTTATTATGTAACCTGGATTTACAGCGACCGGGAACCCAAGGGCCTCAAAATAAAAAATAAAAATAATAATATTAAAAAAAATTATTTAATTTGAAAGTTTACTACATCAATTTTACTTGTTGGGAAATTCCCCTTTAAGAGCCAAATAATTCTGCCAGATCATAAAAAAAAATGCGACCACCACTTGTGTGCAGGAGCTCTGCAGACATATATTACTGTCCTATAGTGACCAGATAGGGCACTATCCCAGTTGTACCGCAAGCCTCGTAACATATAATGATTACCTGCAGTTACAGCCATAACCAAAATAAAGTCTTCTGGGGAGTCATTTCACTTTTTGTTCTCCATTAGGCCCAGACCAATGAACGCCCCAGACATGACTTTCTCTGCAAATTTACCACCAAACATTTTAAAATTTTCTCACTTTCCTGCACTCTTTCCCTACCTCCTCTGGGGAGGGGGGGTGATATACCTCCTACCTAAGGGGTTTTTCATAAAGGGAGCATTGAGCCCACAGTAACCCGTTTTCCTTTTAGGGGCAAGGGGTGCCTGCTGGGGGTAAGTCACCCTTTAAACAATAAACCCCAATTAAGTAGGGGGGGTATATAGCCCTTTCTCAATAGATAGGTAATAATTCAAATTAGAGGTGGTAGGCATAAGGTCCCCCTTATAGTATGCATGGCTCACTGTAGGTAGTTTATAATTTCCCCACAAGAGAGGAGGAATGGGTTCCCCCTTAATGGGAAAATAACCTTTTATTTATTTTTAATAAAATTTATATTTTTTTTTTAAAAAAATTTAAATGAATTTCATCGTATTTTTTTAACCCTGAGCTGGTTCGTTACCATTTTGGTATTTCCACATACTGTTAAGTATGTGCATCCTCACATCAGGTATCTTACTACAATACAAGGTGAGCTGGCCAGATTGGCTTTCTGACATTTGCATGCAGTTATATAGGTCACCCCAGTAGGTTGGCAGTTAAAAGGGCCCCCAATGTGGGTAGTATAGAGTCCCCCTCTTTAAATTTGGTATTATAAGGGCCCCCAGTAAAAGGTGTGGGATATGGGGGTCACCCAGTAGGTATGGAAAAGGGGCCCCAATATGAAAATGGGTTATATTTCCCCCTTTGTAGGTTATAGTATGAGGGCCTCCGTTTGTGGTAGGTCATAGGCCCGATTTAAAAAAAAAAAAAAAATTAACTCACCTCTCCTGGTTTTTCCCCTGACCGCACCGCTGCTTCCTTGTCCCCGCCATGATATTTCCCAACCGCCGTGCGTATACTTTGGGCCCGCGATTGCCTTTAAATTTTATGTCGTCCAAGGGTACCATACAGTTGAAAAGGCCCCCGGGGCTCTGGCCCAAGCAATCCATGGGCAGATTCAGGGGATGGGGATATTGCCCGGGCAAAAGCCCCAGATAAAAAATTCCCCCCAGCAATCCCGCATGCAGGGAAAGATAGAATTATTTCCAATACATTGCATTTTGATTGTGCTTTCTCTTTGAGTTAGATCAGTTTTTTTCTTCTATTGTGTTTATAATTTCATAGGTTACTGACAGGCCTGAGTGGTACTCCCTGTTTTTGTTTTTAAACACAGCACAAAGCTTTTAT
>JAODAL010070973.1:0-15712 GCA_025379985.1 Phyllomedusa bahiana
AGCAGCCGCTCACCCCCATCCCCCCCGACCCATACCCGGCCCCCCCAAACCTCGTTCCCCCCCCAATCCTTAGCACGCCGCTCACCCCCTATCCCCCTGCTCTTTGGGAAAGGGCCGCCCCCCCTCCACCCCCTGCATCCTAGAAAAACCCGCCCCACCCCCATACCCCCCTGCATCCATAGCACGCCGTCCCCCTCCTACCCCCCTGCATCCATGGGCCCCCCGCTCACCTCCAAATTTCCCCCTGCTTCCATAGCCGCCGCTCACCCCCTATTTCCCTGCACCCAAAAGCACCCCCCCCCTCCACCCCCCCTCCCATCCTTGGGCCGCCCGCTAACCTCCGATCCCCCTGCATCCATAGCACGCCGAATCCCCCCTCCCAAAATCCCCCCCCTGCATCCATAGCCCCGCTCCCCTCCGATCCCCCTCCCCCCCCAACCCACGCCCCTCCCCTCCCGTTTTCCCCCTGCATCTTTAGCCCCCCGCTCACCCCCCCCCCCTGCCCCCCTGCGTTTTTCGGATCCGTTTTCCCAGGAAAACCCAAAGCCCCTGGAAATACGAAAACCCCGAGGGGGGTTTAAACGGGTCCCAAAAACCAAAGCCACTCCATTTTATTTCCCAAAATTTTTTTTAAAGGGGACCCAAAAAGCCGGGAGACCCCCTAAAAAGCCATCGCCGATCCCCCCGGGGGAAAACCCGCGAGGGCGCTTTTGCCTTTTAAAACGCATGTTAATCTCATGACAATTTTTAGATCCTTTTTGGGGGCGATCCGTAAAACGGATAAACAAAAGCGTCTGTAAAAAAAACCCTTGAAGCGCTTTGAAAGGTGGGTTTTTTAGGCGCGGTTTTTCCCCGGGGTTTGCCGGTTTTTTTGTTTGGCTATACTTTTGGGAGGGGTTTGAAAAACTTCGTGAAAAACCTGACCCAAAAAACCTGAACAAAACCTAAACAAAGCCTCGTAAAAAAAACCCGTCGAAGAAAGGTTTTTCAGGTGGGGTTTTTGATGGGGTTTGGACGAGGTTTTGGGCGGGGAAAAAAACGCTCCAAAAACCTGCCCAAAACCCAAAAGCCGTGGGGAAACCTTCCCCAAAAATGTTAAAAATAAAAATTAAAGGGACCCCTTCAAAAAGGGATAGGAATATTTTTGTTTAGCCCAAATTATTCCGGGAAAAACAATTTTTTTACTTTTTTTTTTAATTTATTTTTTTTTATTTTGGCGTCCTTTGAAATTTTAAAAAAATTACATAAAAAATCGGGGACCTTTTTAGCTGTGATAGAAAGAGATAAAACCCCATAAATTGTGGGGCGGCCCAATCTAACCTAAGTGGGGGAGTGCATTTTCTGCATGAAACTTTCCAATATCATTTTTAGCACATTTTAAAACACAAAAATACATTCAAAAGGGAATATGGAATTTTTTTGGAAAAGAAATTCTGCTTTTTGGGGGATACTTGAAAAAATTTTGGGGGTTCTTATTTTCAAATTTTTTATCAAAACTTTAAGCCCCCGCCCATTTTTAATAAAAAATGTAAACAAAAAGAACCCCCAAATTTTTTTTCATTAATCCATAAAGAAAATGCTTTTCAAAAGTTTTCCTATTTTTTCCTTTTTAAATTTTTTCTTGGGTTGATATTGTGCTTTGATATTGAATTGTGTTTTTTAAATTACTGCCCAACACCAGGGGTGCCCCATGAAAATTTTTTCCCCAAAAAGTTTTTTGGGATGTGAAAAACCCAAATATTTTTTTTCTAGCATATCTGCAGGGGCCTCAGTAGAAAAAACGGGTCCGGGGTTGGGCGAAAAGGGTGGGCGACAGTAGGCAACCCCCCTTTTTGGCCCCTTTTTCCCTTCTAGACGGGAAGGGGGGGGTAAAAAGGGCCCCTCGTTCAAACGGCTTATTTGGGAGGGGATTGGACCCGTAGGGCCCCGGCCGTTTTTTGCCTTCAAATGGCCCCAATCCTTTCCCATATCAAGGGTAAATTCCACATTTTTCTCATAGAGAACAGTGGTTTTTTTTCCCCCTCTCCCCGCTGGGCCAAAATTCCGCCCGTTGGGGGGGAAAGGGAAAAAAATGGCACATTTTTTTAGGGCGCTTAACGCCCGAAAATTTAATGCATTGTCAAAAGGGGCCGGCGGGAGCTCCCCCCCCCCTCCCCCGGGCCCCACCCCTTTTAAAGGCCGTTTTCCCGGGGGCGGGATCCATCCCAAAAAAATAGGGGGCTTGAATAACCCGTGTAAACCCCAACCCAAATAGGTTTTGGAGGGGGCCCTTTAAATTTCAAACATTGGGGGGAAAAGGGGGGGGGGGCCCTAAATGCCTTATTTCCCTTTGGGCCCCGGGAATACCCTTTACCAGCCCTAAAAAAAAGGTTTTAAAAATTTCACCCAATGTTTGGGCTCAAATTGGGTTTCTCTGGAAAAGGCAAAAGGGATTTGGGAAATGAAAGGGCAATGCTATAAAGGGAAAAAGTTTTAAATCTTTTTCTGCATTGGGAGGGGGTTTTTACCCCTTTAAACCCACACGTAGAAATTTACACCCTTTCAGATCAGGGCCCCCAACCCAAAAAAAGAAAAACCCATCAAGAAAATACAACCCTGTTAGGCCGGTTCAAGGCCCTTTTTCAAGAGGGAAATTTGGGACCCGGGAAATTGCCTCAAAATTTCCGGCTTTAAATTAAGGGGCGGGTTCCCGGGGCGGGGCCCCCGCCCCAAATTAGATTTTGCTTACCCCAAGGCACGTATTGCGCCGGATAAGTGAATGTCAGTTTCTCCCCCCCCGGCAATTCCCCCGACCCGGGGGAGCGAGGGAACCCAATGTTCTCTATGAAACTTTTTGGATTACCGAAATTTAAAACGCGAGGGAAAATTGGCCCCCCGTACTGCAGCGCAAATCCGGCGCGCATTTTCGGGGCCAATCCGCGCCGAAAAAAAAGCCGTGTGAACCCCCCTTATGTTCAGAACTAAAAACAAAAAAAAAAATAAAAAAAAAAAAAAAAAAATTGCAGATATCTACTCCCTGTTGATATGTGAAAAAAAAAAATTTTTGGGGTATTTGCCCCTTTAAATTTGGCACAACTGCATGAAAACTCCCCCAATTTTCCCTTTAAAAAGGGAAAATAAGAGGATGTTAAATTTTCCCCACCCCTATTCCTTCTAGTGGGTCCAAGTACAGAAGTACAGTAAAAACTTAAAACCCCAAACCCCTCACCATAGAAAAACCCCTTTATGGCCCCAATGTTAAATAAAAAACTAACCCTAATCATTTCTGCCCCACAAAAATCTAAATTTCCCTTCCCCATGCCCAAAAAAACATCTTTGGGGGCCCTAAGTGTAAAATTTTTGGGGGGGGAAAACACTTTAGTTTTCTGCTGTTAATTTCCCTTTTTGCTTGCTCCCTTTTCGTTGTAAATTTGGGCCCCATTAAAAGGAGCTATTCCCCTCCTGCCTACTAATGCATCAATAATTTGACATGTCACTAAAGGGTTTTTCATGGCCCACAAAATTTAAAAGTTTATGGTTTGAAAAAAAAATTAATTTGGAAAAATTTCCCAGGGAAAAAACAAGGGGGTCAAATAATATGCTGATATTTTTGGGGTTTTTTCGATGCCAAAGGAAAATCACAAAATATACACAATAATTTTTTTTCTAGAAAGGGGCAGGAGTTTACCCCCAAAGAGAATTTTTAACCCCTTTTTTTTTATATTTTTTTAAATTTATTTTTTTGTTAGCACCCCAGTCCGGGGTCCCCGGAAATTTACAAGGTCCCCCTAAAAAACTGAAGACATACTTGAAAATTGCCCAAACTAGAAAAACAAAAGGTTGTATGGGAATAGCTTTCCTCAAGGGAAAACCTAATAAAACCCCTTAGCGGGGACAAACTCCCCAAAAAAAAGGGGGGGGTTCCTGAAAAACCAAACCCCTGATTTACCCTCCCAAATGCCCTTTTTTTTTGGCATATAAGGTATTCCTCCCAAAAATTTCACCCAATTGTTTCCTAAGGGGGTTTTTGTCACGGGGTGACCCCGGAATACCCCTTCGGGCGTAAATTCACAGAGAAAAGGGTTTGGGCTAGTGTGCCCCCGGGTAACATATAACCTACTAAAAGCCCCCTCTTACGGGGTAATATTTTACCCAGGGGCCCCCCAAAGCCCAAACCCTTTTTTAACCCCTTTTGTGATTGACTGTTAAATGGGATTTTTCCAGGGGTCATCAAAAAAAAGTTTTTGATTTCGGGGGGACCCAGGTTGGCCCACAAAACCCTTTTAGATGATTGAAAATTCTACTTTTTTATTCTGTGTTTTTTAAAAGGGTTATGTTTTTTTTTAAGAATTTTTTTTCTATATGAGTTTAATATATTTTCCCTTTAATGTTAAAAATATTTTATAACTTTGTTTGGGAAACTTTTAGCTAAAACCCCATCTTGACTATCACTTTTCCCTTTGTATCTCTAAAACTGAACCCTTACTTTTTTAAAGGGCCCTTGGGCCGAATAGGGGGAAATAATGGGGCCCCTTCATTTTTTAAAGGGCCCCCCAACACAAATTTGGGTTTCCTATTCCCTGTTTGAGAATGTTCCCTACACTTGATCTTTTGGGTGTGAAAATGTCCCAAGGGGCAGGGGAAAGGAAATTTTTTTTTGAAAAAGAAAAAATACCCGGCCCAGAAATCAAAATTTGGCACCTTGAGGGGGGCCCCCAAATTGAGTTTTTTTGCTATGCTGTGCCCTTTTTAACCATTTTACGTCAATAAATTCCGGGGACAAAAAATTTCCTAAAAATTTCCATTTCCCGACAAAAAATCCCATTTTCCCTATAAAAGAAACGGGGAGAGAAAAGTTTAATTTAAAAAGCTCCATTTTGTTGGTGAAAAATTGTTAATCCCCATTTAACCCCTGAAGTCATTATACCCAAGTTTCAGGGAGTAAGAAAAAAACCCAGGGCACGCTGAACTCCCCTTTTTAAAAATTTGGGCACGGGTTTGTCAGGTGGCCCCCCTCTACGCCCTTCGAATGTTGCTAAGCTTCAGAAACTTTTTTTAAGAACTTAAAATGCCCTTTAAAAAGTGACAGTCTCGTTTAAAAGACCCCAAAATCCACTTTGTTTTGGGGTTTCCATAATGTGAGCCCTTAAACCATAAAGTGCCACATTCTTTGGCCCAGGGGAAATGCCCAACGGGTTAAATAAAAAGGGGATTATTTTTTGGATTTATAAAATATCGCTGAAGGAAATTTCACTCAAACAATGAGGGGGGAGGGTGGATTTTGGGAAAACATTTCTGTACGAGTGGAACAGTGACACAAAATACCCTTTTGGGGCTGCTTTTCCATCTTCCCGGCTGAAAAAAATCCCCATCACAAACTAAAAAAAATTTCAACAGGGAAAGAGACGTTTGAGCCTGACTTTCCCAAAATCGGGAAAATTGTTGTGATCCCCTTCGAAAGGGCCTCTTAAAATTTCAAAAAAGAAACGCCTTCCCAATGATGAGACATCTTTTTAAAGTAACCCCCTGGAGAGAATAGAAAATTACTTTCTGTAGAAGTAAGAGCCCCAAATTTCCCCTTATTTCCCCAAAAGTTTAAACTGTAGGATTTTTTTAATTTTTTTTAAATTGTTTGCCCTTTTTTTAATTTTGAAGAACATTTTTGAAGAGGGCAAAGAAACAAGAAAAACCCTTTAAACCCCAAAACGGGAATGTGCAGTGGGAAAAGGAAATGGGGAAGTGAAATAGACAAATTACCATTCTTTTGGGTCAATAAAAGTAAAGAAAGGTTTGAGGGCAAAAAACCCAAAATCTACTGGACCCTCATGGTAATTGGAAAGGGGATACAATTTCATCAAAACTTTTTTTGGGGGGCCCCCTACTACTATGTTAAAATAACACTTTTATTTTACAGTTGGGTTTAAAATGAAGCCCATCTTTCCCTGTACTTTTAAAAACTCCTGAAAAACTTTTCCCTATATAATTTGTTGTAAATCCCCTCAATTTTTATTCAATATGTGTAGGTCAATTAGGTTATTTAAAAAGGGGCATTCAAACTTTCTTATAAGATCTTAAACGCAGGTGTCAAACACAAAAAACCTTAGGGCCCCAAATTTTGGGTAGAAATTTTGGGGTGGCAAAGCAAAAAAACTATATTTTTTTGCATCTTACGTAAAAATTTGTCCCTATATAATGAAAAGTGGCCCTTGATAAAAAATTGATCGAAAAAAAAAAATTTTCCTCTTTGGGGTTTTAAACTTCATTAAAAGAAAAACCCTGAAGACCTCCTTTTGCTCATTTAAAACAAAATTGAAATTTTTTTATCACTAAAAAGGGGGTAAAAGGACACCCCCCCTGGCGGGGCCCCCTTTCTTTTAGTTTTTCCTTCCATTTATCTACTTTTGGGAAATATAAAAGTAAAATAATGTTATAATGACAGATTAGGATTGAATAAAGGGCAGCGAACCCAAAAAGTGGTTTGGGGGGCCCTTGGGGGGCACAATGCTAGGAACAGGGGAATTGCCAAATAGGGAAAAGAAGAAAGAGAGCATGCTGTCCGGGATTTTAAAAGCAATTTTTTAAAATTGAGTCCTTGGTGTTTCAATGCTCAGGTTCATTTTGAAGTTGGAAGGTTTTTCCCACAAAAATTTTCAATTTTTTGCCCAAAGGTTCATACAAAAATTAAAATCAATATTAAGTTCTCTACTTATGCAGAAAAAAAAAAATAACCCGCTTTGGGGCTTTAAAAAGGGAAAAAAGTCTGCCAACCCCTGTCCCCTGAACTAATTTTTAATTTAATTTTAAAAATAATTTTTCTTTTAAGGGGGTCTATACTCATGATTAAAGTGGCCACTTTGGAAACAATTAAACCCTGGACACCCCTTTTTCTGTAAACCTTTTGGACAGTCTTCCATCTCTTTGGGAGGCTATTGTACAGTATTTAGGGATCTGTTTGGGGACTGGGGGAATATCTGGAAGTGCTGTTTTGGCTTTTGGGCCCCGGGTGCAAAAATTTTCCCGGGGAAGGAAAACATAAAATTGGGGTTTGGGGGTAGGGTTTTTTAAGTGGGAAAATCCACTTGGGCATCCCCCCAAAAAAGGGGGAGTGCATGGGTACAATTTACAACTACCCAGCGTTTAAAACAACCAGTGGTCAAAAACCATTTAAAGTTGGCATGCATGTGGGTTTTCCCCCCTCCTTCAATTTCCCGGGTTTCAGGCTCCTCTGCAATTTTCTTTTTGCAGAAACATATTTGAGTTTAAGTGTTTTTTCTCATGCCTTTAAAAAGTGGGAAGCGGCTGAATCATGCCAAGTGGTTTCCGAGATTAAACCAAACCATTTAAAAAGGGGGGAACTTTTAAAACCCAAAAAAAAACATTGCCAAATAGGTTTACCTCATCCCCCTCATCAGTCGCGGTTTTTGGTAGGGGGAAAACGCATCAAAGACTGCAATATTATGGAAAGTGGGGGGGAATGTTTGGTTTTCTGATGTCATCACCAATCAATTTTTTCTAATTTATTTTGATTTTAAATTTTTTTCTAAAGGGGGGTCCAAACATAACTGTCCTGTGTGCGCCAGATAATCCGGCTGGGAAAAGGACTCTTTTTTTGCAGCGTCTCCTTTTAGGATCATTTTACATTTAATTATTTAAATGATCTGCCCCAAAATTTTTTGATTTTCCCTATTCACCCACTTTGGTTATGTAAAAGTCTGATCTATTAACCCTCCCATGTTGTGTATTTATTCCAGGCGAGTTGTAGTGAGCTAAAAATGACAAAAAGGGGGTTTTTCCATACATCCAACTCTCCCTTTTTGGCGGGGGGGTCCCCTATTTGGGGTCCCCCCCCCTCCCCGGGGGAGTTGGGATTTCCTCCCCCCGCCTCAGGGGCGGGGGGTTTCCTTTAAATTACCCCCGGCCCCCAAGAGTAGGCGGTGGTACTCTTGCGCCGCGGGACCCCCCTCAGGGGGGTGAAGCGGGCCCCCAGCGGGCCCCACCCGCCCGCGGGCCCACTGGCAGGGGGGAAAGGGAGGAGGATCGCTCCCCCTCCCTCCTCCCCTGTATGTAGGGTCGTGGCGCCGCCCCTACAGTTCAGCGGCGAGGGGGAATGACGCGCGGGGCAGGGGAGTGACCCGGGTGCCTCACTTCCCCCCGCGCCGCTGAGGGATCGGGCAGGGCTGGGGCCCCGCTGCAGGAGCCTGGGGAGGTGAGTGGGGTTTTATTATTTTATTTTTATTAGTTTAGGGGGCTCTACCTGGCTAACGGAGGGCAATACCTGGCAACATGGGGGCAAACACCTGGCAAAAATGGGGGGGACTACCTGGGAACAAAGGGGGGGATACCTGGCAACAGAGGGGGGGACTACCCCGGGAACAGAGGGGGGACTACCTGGGAACAATGGGGGGGACTACCTGGCAACAAGGGGGCACTCCTGGCAACAAAGGGGGGGTACTGGGAACAAAGGGGCACTACCGGCTAACAGATGGGGGGACTACCCGGCTAACAGAGGGGGATACCTGGAACAGAGGGGGCACAAGCCTGGGAAAAAAAGGGGGCACCCTGGCAACAAAGGGGGCACTACCATGCGAAAAAAAGGGGGCACTACCTGGGTAACAGATGGGGGCACTACCTGGCTAACAGAGGGGGCATACCTGGAAAGAGGGGGCACTACCTGGCAAAAATGCGGGCATACTGGGAACAAGGGGGCACTACCTGGGAACAAAAAGGGGGATACCTGGCTAACAAAGGGGGCATACCTGGCAACAGAGGGGGGGGACTACCCGGCAACAGAGGGGGCACTACCCGGCAACAATGGGGGCACTACCCGGCTAAAAAGATGGGGGCACTACCCGGGTAACAGAGGGGGCACTACTGGCAACAGGGGGGGGCACTACCTGGCAACAATGGGGCACTCCTGGCAACAAAGGGGCACTACCTGGCTAACAAAATGGGGCACTACCTGGCTAACAGATGGGGGCACTACCGGCAACAGAGGGGGGACTCCCGGCAACAGAGGGGGGGACTCCTGGCAAAAAGGGGGCATACCTGGCTAACAGATGGGGGGACTACCCGGCTAACAGATGGGGGCACTACCGGAACAGAGGGGGGACTACCTGGCTAACAGATGGGGGGGACTACCTGGCTAACAGATGGGGGGACTACCCGGCAAAAAGAGGGGGCACTACTGGAAACAATGGGGGGGATCCCGGAACAAGGGGGCATACCTGGCAAACCCAAGGGGGCACTACCTGGCAACCAATGGGGGCATACCCGGCTAAAATGGGGGCCTACCTGGCTAAAATGGGGGCACTATTGGAAAAGATGGGGGCACTATTGGCAACGATGGGGGCACTATTGGCTAACGATGGGGCACTAATGGCTAACAGATGGGGGCACACCTCTAAAAAGATGGGGGCACTACCCGGCTAAAAAATGGGGCATCCTGGCTAAAAGATGGGGGCACTACCCGGAAAAAATGGGGGCACTACCTTTTCAACAATGGGGGCCTAAACCCGGGAACCAATGGGGGCATACCCGGCAACAATGGGGCATACCCCGGCTAAAGATGGGGCACTACCTGGCTAACAATGGGGGCCTACTTGGGTAACAATGGGGGGACCTACCTGATAACAAAGGGGGCACCTACCTGGCTAACAAAGGGGGGACTACCTGGCTACAGAGGGGGGGATTACTTGGCTCAAGGGGGATTACAGCGTAAGGGGCAAATACCTGTTATGGGGGGGTATACCTGGCTATAAGGGCATCTACCCGGCTTTTTCCAAGCCGTTATCATTAGGTGGAGTGGGGGGTGGGCTTTTTGAAGGGGGGTGGCATACTGACAAGAGGGCGTGTCCCTTTCAAATTTTTTGCCGCGGGTGCTAGCACGCCGCCCCCCCGAGTCTCTGCTTTCTTACTTTCAAAAGTTGGCAACTAGGTAATTTTACCCGTTACATCTCCGTCTCCAACCCCCAATGCTCTTTAGTCCCCCTTGGTTTGTCTATGTTTCCATGATTCTGGATAGGGGTGGCCCCCTCACACAAAAGACCCCCAAATCCCAATATACATTGGTGGGCTAGGGATGAAGGGTTTAATGTAATAATCCCCTTTTGTGGGGTTTTGGGGGGGTTTGGTTACTTACCACCTAGGCTCCCGTGTTGACCTGCAGTTATGTTTTCCCCCCTGCTTTACCCAGAATGAATGCGGGAGGATGGAGGATTTTGCGCTGTAAATGTAACGAATTTGGGCACAGTGATGCAGCAATGCTCTGCCTGATCATTACAAGGGCTTTGAACCTGTGATGAGAGAGACAAGGGCCCCTACACTTTTTGGCTGCTATGATGGTAATTCCAGCCTTGGCATTGCTCAGCGGTAACACAGACGATGTAGCTAATTTCTCCTTTCAGTTCAAGTCAACCTGGAATTTTGAAATAAAAGAAAAATTGCAATTTTATTGTTCAATCTGAGATGCTGATCTAGAAAATCACCAGAAATCCATACTTTCACCAATCCATGTGATTCAGAGACTGTTTTTTCATGACACATTGTGCTTTAAGGCCATGTCCCCATGGCACAGGTTTGCGGACAGTTTTTCAGACAGTTTGCGGTTTTGCAGACCGTCTGAAAAACCGGCCGCAACCGAGCACACCGGGCTTCCATGGAAAACCCTTGCAGCAGTCCCCACTGCACGGGTTTTCTGCCCGGTGGTTTCAAAAACCACCAGCCGCCCGAAAAAGATTGAAGATGTTCATTCTTCTGTCCGGTTTTCGGACGGAATATGTGCATGTCAATGTGACGGGGGAGGGCTAATCGCAGAGAAAAGCCGTCCCCCCACCGCGGCCCAGCAGACGGCACTAAAACAGGACAAATACCGATCGGATAAACGGACCGGTATTTGTCCTCTGCCATGTAAACGGGCCCTAAGATAGTAAGACATTTTGGTCCATACAATTCTTGTTTATTTGTGAAAAATATCAAAATATTATGAAAATGTTTTAAAATTTTCCATTTTCAAAGCTCAAAAATTCCTGCATGTGATAGCATGTACCATATGTCTACTCTAGGCTGTCATCATTTTAAGTGTCTTTTTATTTTTTTATGACATTAGGGGGCTTAGTAAACACCAATAAAAGACCCTATACTGGAAACTATACCCATTAAGGAATTTATCCAGGGGTGTAGTGAGTACATTGACCCCAGAGGTGTTTTACAGATTTTTTTAGCGTTAGGCTGTAGTGTTGAGCGATTATTATCGACAAAGTTGAAATCGGTACGGTATTTACGTTGATCGGATTTTTTAGATCACGCGATAATTTAGGTTAAAATCTGTGCATCATCTATTAAGATCGTGCCATTTTCGGCGCTTCTTGTCATTTTGGCGGCCAGCAAATGAGATTACAGAATAGAGCAGGATGAGATGTGTGTGCGACGTCATGACTGGGATGTGTATGGTTGCGATTGGCTGGAAAAATCACATGACCTCGTTTTACATAGAACAGCGTTTCCTGTTCATGATCAGTGTCTGTCAGCGTTTCATAGCAGTAAGACGTGCGCTCTGCCTCTGTCCAAACAGCTCAGCAAACAGCTCAGCGAAATTATTCTATTTCTTCACAGAGAAAGCTCTACTGTTAGCTGTGATCTTTACAACTTAGTTAGATCTGTAGTTAGGTAAAGAATTTTAAAGGAGCATCTACCGCTGTAAAGTCACGGGGGCGAGCGGGGGGAGGGGGGTCCCACGGGCGAACACAGACAAGCTCTTTAAAGAATACTGGATATAGTACACCAAGACTTAGTGTAGACATTGCACTGCAATAGCTTTATTATTAACAGTTTTCTATTGAAATATTTCCTGGATATTGGACAGCCTGAACTTATATTAGGATACACATCTTTTCTAGTAACTGCAGGTCTCTTTGTTAGGTGCAAAACTCCACTTTTATTATCAGTATACATTTCAGATAGGTGTTCTTTTTCAATTTTGCCCATTCCAGCTTTGTTGATATAGCCACCTTGCAGTTAAATTAGAATCCAGCAATTTTGTAGTCAGCACAGGTTGATAGGTGCCAAAAATACCTTTTATTATCCGAATACATTAAAGATACGTGTTTTTTCACTTTGGCGCACTACAGCTTTGTACATTGAGGCACCTTGCACTTAAATGTGAATACAGCAATTTTGTAGTCACCACAGGTGAAATTTATAGTGCCAAAAAATACCTTTTATTTATCCGAATAAAATTTCAGAACGTGTTTTTTTCACTTTGGGCAGTTTAAGCTTTGTTGATAGATCTACTTTGCAGTTAAATTTGAATCCAGCAACTTTGTAGTCACACAGGTTGATTAGGTGCCAAAAAATACCTTTTATTATCAGATACATTTCGATACGTTTTTTTTTCTCACTTTGGCGCAGTCCAGCTTTGTTCATAGAGCCACCTTGCAGTTAAATTTGAATCCAGCAACTTTGTAGTCACCACAGGTATACTGATAGGTGCCAAAAATACCTTTTAATATCCGTATACATTTCAGACAGGTATTTTTTACACTTTTGGTCAGTCATGCTTTGTTCATAGAGCTACTTTGTAGTTAAATTTGAATACACAATTTAGTAGTCACCCAAAAGGTGAATTGATAGGTGCCAAAAAAATACCGTTTTTTTTCCCGTATACATTTCAGACAGGTGTTTTTTTTCTCATTTGGTCAGTCATGCTTTGTTCATAGAAACTACTTTGCAGTTAAATTTGAATCCAGCAACTTTGTAGTCACCAAAAGGTTGATAGGTGCCACAAAAATACCTTTTTTTATCAGTATTTCATTTCAGATACGTGTTTTTTTTCACTTTGGCGCAGTCCAGCTTTGTTCATAGAGCCACCTTGCAGTTTTTAAAATTTGAATCGCAACTTTTTAAATCACCACAGGTGTACTGATAGGTGCCCAAAAATACCTTTTAATATCCGTATACATTTCAGACAGGTATTTTTTTTCACTTTTGGGCAGATCATGCTTTGTTCATAAGACTAAATTTGTAGTTAAATTTGAATACGCAATTTAGCAGTCACCACAGGTGAATTTGATAGGGGCTAAAAATACCTTTTATTATCCCTATACAAATTTCAGACAGGTGTTTTTTTCACTTTTGTGGGCAATGCTTTGTTCATTAGAGCTACTTTGTAGTTTTAAATTTGAATACAGCAATTTAGTAGTCCCCACAGGTGAATTGATAGGTGCCAAAAAATACCTTTTTTTCAGTATACATTTCAGATACGTGTTTTTATCACTTTTGGTCAGTCAAGGGTTTGTTGATAGATCTACTTTGCAGTTAAATTTGAATCCAGCAACTTTGTAGTCCCACAGGTGTACTGATAGGTGCCAAAAAAACCTTTTAATATCCGTATACAAATTTCAGACAGATTTTTTATCACTTTTGGTCAGTCAAGCTTTGTTGATAGATCTACTTTGCAGTTAAATTTGAATCCAGAAACTTTGTAGTCACCACAGGTGTACTGATAGGTGCCAAAAATACCTTTAATATCCCGTATAACATTTCAGCAGGTTTTTTTTCACTTTTTGGTCAGTCAAGCTTTGTTGATAGATCTACTTGCAGTTAAATTTTAATCCAGCAACTTTGTAGTTTACACAGGTTGATAGGTGCCAAAAAATACCTTAATTATCAGTATACATTTCAGATACGTTTTTTTTTCTCTTTAGCGCAGGCAGCTGTGTTGAAAGAGCCACCTTGCAGTTAATTTGAATCCAGCAACTTTGTAGTTTACACAGGTGTACTGATAGGTGCCAAAAATACCTTTTTTAAATTTTCCGTATACATTTCAGACAAGTGTTTTTTTTCACTTTTGGTCAGTCAAGCTTTGTTGATAAAATTCTACTTTGCAATTAAATTTGAATCCAGCAACTTTGTAGTCACCACAGGTGTTATGATAGGTGCCAAAAATACCATTTAATATCTGTATACATTTCAGACAGGTGTTTTTTTCACTTTTGGTCAGTCAAGCTTTGTTGATAGATCTACTTTGCAGTTAAATTTGAATCCAGCAACTTTGTAGTTACCACAGGTGTACTGATAGGTGCCAAAAATACCTTGTAATATCCGTATCCATTTCAGACACGTGTTTTTTTCACTTTAGGTCGGTCATGCTTTGTTCATAGAGCTACTTTGTAGTTAATTTGAATACAGCAATTTAGTATCACCACAGGTAAATTGATAGGTCCCAAAAAATACCTTTTATTATCCCGTATACATTTCAGACAGGTGTTTTTTTTCACTTTTGGTCAGTCAATGCTTTGTTCATAGAGCTACTTTTAGTTAAATTAAATACAGAAATTTTTAGTAGTCACCACTATGTTGAGCGATTTTATCGACAAAGTTGAAATCGGCAAGGTTTTAGGGTTTGATCGAAATTTCCAGATCATGCGATAATTAAGGTTAAAAATCTGTGCATCATCTATTAAGATCGCGCCTTTTGGGCGCTTCCTGTAATTTTGGGGGGCCAGCAAATGAGATTACAGAATAGAGCGGGGTGAGGGGTGTGTGCGGCGTCATGACTGGGATGTGTAATGGTTGCGATTGGCTGGAAAAATCACATGACCTCGTTTTACATAGAACAGCTTTTCCTGTTTCAGCCTCAGTGTCTCCTCGCGTCTCATAGGGATAGGACCTGCGTTCTGCCTGTGGCCAAAAGCTCAGTGAAATTAGTCTATTTCTGCACAGAGAAACCTCTACTATTAGCTGTGATCCTTCCCCAAATTTAGTTAGATTAGAGATTTGAACATTTTATGTAGTTAGCTAGAGAATTTTAAAGCAGAATCTACCGCTGTAAAAATTTGCGGGGGTGGGGAACGGCGGGGGGGGGGGGCCCGCGGCGAACACAGACAAGCTCTATCTATAAAGAACACTGGATAAAGTTCACCAAGACTTAGTGTAGACATTGTAGTGGAATATCTTTATTATTAACAGTTGCTATTGAAATGTTTCCTGGATATTGGGCAGCCTGAACTTATATTGGATAAACATCATTTCTAGTAACTGCAGGGCTCTTTGTTAGCTGCAAAACTCCACTTTTTTATCATATACCCTTTCAGATAGGGGTTCAATTTTACCCATTACACCTGTGACTGTTGATATATCCACCTTGCACTTAAATTACAAAACCCGCAATCTTGTAGTCAGCACAGGGTTGTTTGTTTGCCAAAAATACCGTTTATTTTACGAAAACATCACAGTTACGTGTTTTTGACTTTGCGCACCCAGCACTGTTCATTGACGCAGCATCTACGTAAATCTTAAAACAGCAATTCTATATTCACCACAGGTGAATTGAAAGGTGCAAAACATACAGTTTATTATATCAAAACATAAAAGTTACGTGTATTTTTTATTTTTCGCACCCAGCACTGTTCATTGACGCAGCATCTACGTAAATCTTAAAACAGCAATTCTATATTCACCACAGGTGAATTTAAAGGTGCAAAAAAATACCGTTTATTATATCAAAACATAACAGTTACGTGTTTTTTGACTTTTGCGCAACCCAGCACTGTTCATTGACGCAGCATCTACGTAAGTCTTAAAACAGCAATTCTATATTCACCACAGGTGAATTGAAAGGTGCAAAAAAATACCGTTTATTATACCAAAACATAACAGATACGTGTTTTTTGGACTTTGCCCAGTCCAGATTTGTTGATAGGACACCTTGCAGTTTAAAATTTTAATCCGCAATTTT
>JAODAL010070974.1:0-15712 GCA_025379985.1 Phyllomedusa bahiana
TCCCTGAAATGTAACTGATAATAAAAGTGATTTTTTGCAGCTAACAAAAAACCTGCAGTTACTAGAAATATGTTTATCCAATAAGTTCAACTCCCCAATTTCCAGGAAATACTTCAAAGCAAACGTTAAAAAAAAGTTTTTCCCCTACAAACTACACTAATCTTGGTGAACTTTAATCCAATGTTCTTATAAATAGAGCTTGTCTGTGTTCCCCCGGGGGGGGGGCCCCCCCCCCCTCCCTCCGCCGGACTTTACACCGAGATCCCTTTTAAAATTCTCTACTAACTACAAAAATCTTCAAATCCTAAAAACTAAATTTGGGAGGACACGCTAATAGAAAGGGTTTCTCTGTCAGAAAAGACAAATTTTCGCTGAGCTTTTGGGGCCACGGGCAAGCCCACGCCTTTCCCTATGAGACGCTGAGAGACACTGAGCTGAAACGGAAACCTTTTCTTGTAAAACGAGGTTTCATGGATTTTTCCACCCAAATCGCAACCAACACCCCATCATACGCGCACACACATCCATCCTGCTCATTCTATAATCGATTTGCGGCCGCCAAAATTACGGGAACCCCCAAAAAAAGGCGGATCTTAATAGATGATCTCAGATTTTAACCTTTTTTACGCATGACTGGAAAATTCTCACCAAAAAAACCCTTTCCCGATTTAAAATTTTGTCGAAAAAAATCGTAAACACTAAAATTGAGCAAAAGAATTGAGCAACCAAAATTACCATTTTGTCGTGTTAAAAAGGCATGTTTTTTTATGGAAACAAACAAAAAAAAAAACTTGTTTCCCTTTCCCCGTTATAATTATGTCAGAAAAAATGTTTTTTTTTTGGCAACCAAAAAAAAAGGGGTATTTGTTTTTAAAAACGCTGTTTTTTTTAAAAAATAAAAAACAGGAACGGGCTTAATAACCCTTGGGTATCAATTCTGTGAGCAGGGTATCATTAAAATAAAGCAGCTGCACGGGCCACACTGGGCTTTAGTTTTTAATACCCCACAAAACAAATTAGAACGTAAGAGAACATCTCTAAGAAACAAACTTGACACCCCCCTCAAAAATCGCTGTATAAAAATAGTTCTTTAGTAAGAGATACAAAAGCAGGGGCCCTGGCAGCACCCCCTTCCCTACTCAGTACAGTGAGAGCGGGATGAGCTCCCACGTCGCCCCGGACTTATATTGTGGTGACGTCACAGAAACCCGCCGGCCTGATTGGCTTCATCTCGCCAGTCATGTAGGGTATGCCCTTCTTCCCCCCCATAGTTCTTTGCCCCTGTAACGCCCTGTGCTCGCAGGGCCATTTTTTAAAAAAATCAAAAGCACGCTTCGTTCACGCAAAGTACCCCAAACTTCGACTTCGTTCAGAACCAAAGTTTTCCTGAAATTCTAAACGAATTCCACTTCGTTAGAACCAATTCGCCCATCTCTAATATTCATGTGTTAAAATGGCCCAGTCAAACTCCAAACCTAAATCCCATTGAGAATCAAATGTTCACCAACCAATTTGACTGGGCAAAAATTCCAGCCTCTAGGTGTGCCACGCTGGTAAAGATATACCTCAACAGACTGCAGCTGTCATTTCAGTTAAATGTGATTATACAATTTTTTGACTCTGGGGGGCTGAAAACATGCAAAAAAAAAAAAAAAATGAAAGCATGTATCATTTTCTTTAAACTTCACAAATAATTAATAATTAATTTTGCTCAATTACATAAAATTTCAATAAAATACATTTAAGTTTGTGTCTGGAACATTTAAAAATGAGGAACAGTTCAAAGTATATAGATACTTTTGGAGGTACAATTTTTATTAATTTTTTAACAATACTTAACCATATGTTTTTAATCTCATAAAGGGACTTTCATTTAACATATTTTGTCTTAACAACAACCTTCCTGCAAAGTTATAAATGCCAGTTTAATGCAAAAGACATAAGCAATGATGACTGTTATGGCATACCATTGGTATGCCCTACCAGGATTACGCAAGCATCACCTTTTGGGACCTTTATCTGGCACCACATTGTATCAATAGTGATGCTAACCCTGACAATCATGTCATGAAAGCTGGCAACAGGTACAAGAGATCTCATTGTGGCACTGAGAAGGTTAACTGCCAGGATCAGTGTCACACAGTCACAGTGCTCACACAGTCACCTTAATATAATAGTATGTTAAAGTCAGCTATCTCTTCTAACTTAAAGGGATTGTCTTATTATGCTCTTTTACAGGGAGCTTCAGGCTCACATTTCCTGGTTAGGCTGTGAAGGGATCTATAGCAGTGATTGACATCTCAGCTCTGCTATTCCTAGCTGAGCCTGTTAGAGTGAAATGACTGTTGGAGGTTTGCAAACTGTGTCGCACAAGGCTAAAGAGCTCTAAAGTGTTAAAGTTTGTCAATAAGTAATGTAAATGATCTCGGTATATTAAGATAAGGAACACAGCAGGGAGTGAGTCATCCTCCATTGGTTCACTGATTCAGCACATACCAGCAGAGAGAGGTGGCTGGTAACTAGTGAAATGTGTGCAAAATTAGGAGAAAAGATCTGTTGCTCACTCTGAAGAGAATCAGAATCAGAACGGAACTGTTTTTGGAAATGGTCTTTATTTACCTTTGCTTACATGAAGGGGTTAGTATGTACAGTGTTCTCTGTTAACTGGTTCTACACAAATATTTCCTTTTATAGAAAGCTGTACTATTTTACCAAAATGAAATAAGCTGTCTGTAAGTTGGAATCTGCTTTAATGGGGTGTTCTGGGAGTTAAGAGTGCTCATTGGTCTGACAAGTCATGATCAAGAATAGAAAACAAGACTCAAACTTACCTGCACAATGCTCTCATTCAGTCCCAGAGGCAGTCCCGTTCACTTTCACTGAAGCAGTGAACGTTCATCATTCACATGACAGGTGCAGCCAATCACAGGCCACAATGTCACATGCAAGTGTCCACTCTGGTCTGTGATTGGCTGCATCTGTCAGGTGAATGATGAACGTTCACTGCAGGCTCCGGGAGTGAACGAGAGCATCTGGGAGGTAAGTATGAGTCCTAACTTTTATTCTTTATCATGTCCTCATAGATTACCAAGTATTCTTAACTCTCGGAACATTCCTTTAAAGACACATGAGGTGCCTTACCACTAGGTCACAGCTTCCCAACTAGTATCCCTTGGAACTTGGTCTGAACTTGGTCAGAGAACAGCAGAACCAGGGACTGCAACCTTTAACTTTTTAAAATAATGATGGCAAATAATTTAAGGGCGACATGTATGAATTCGAATGCGTACTTTTTTTTTAACTTGGCACCGGCACTCCAGTTCTAAATAGATACAGAAGAGTGTAGAATACGACAGTATGAAGATTTTTGGTGCATTACATAGAGCTTAATGCGCCAAACTTTGTATGGGCAGAGAGTGTAATGTGCCAAACTTGGCGCATTAAGCTCTATGTAATGCGCCAAAAATCTGTCGTATTCTACACTCTCAGAATCTCATAATCTGAGCATTGAAACATTAAGAGGGTAACATATATGAATTCGAATGCATACTTTTTTTTTACTTGTCGCTGACACCACAGTTCTAGATAGCTATAGAAGAGTGTAGAATACGACAGATTTTTGGCGCATTACATAGAGCTTAGTGCGCCAAGTTTGGTGCATTACACTCTATGCCCATACAAAGTTTTGGCGCATTAAGCTCTATGTAATGCGCCAAATCTGTGTCGTTCTCTACACTCTTCTGTCTATTTAAGAACTCTGGTGTCGGCGCCAAGTAAAAAAAAAGTACGCATTCGAATTCATACATGTCGCCCCAAGTGTTTAGCAAAAGGGGCAAAAAATGCAAGACTTCTCAGCTATCACATGGAATTACAAAAAATTTATGAACCAGCACATTGCCGGGCTTCTCTGAGGTAAGAGTGGGTGTAAGAATTCCTCGGGAGTTGAAACATTTTTCAGGGATTTTCTATGGAAATCTTTATACTACATACCAGTTATCACATTGAAACTAATCTCTCAATTAACATGTCACACTAAACTTGTATGCCAAAGACATATTTAAATACAAATGTGTTAAAGTCAGCAAAATGCATTTTTGGCAAATGACCATCTGTCATTGATCAATCATACCATACATAAAATAGCACTTACTAAACCAATAACATTGCATTTTTACTTTGCAGGAATATTTTTAATACTGTGAATGCTGTATAAAATGTTGGAGTAGAAAGCTAAAACAAATAAAACTAATGAATCTAAAGTACATTAAACATGCTACCCAATACCAAAAAATACCTTCAAATTGGTGCTGCAACATCTGTCAACCTCAATCCAGTCAGAGTAATATTGGCATAGTTCTTGTTAGGGAAATGTAGTATTACAGCCAGGCCATTCAGAGGAATTGATGTCTATATTATGCAGATGTTGCAAAGCTACATAGAGGGGAGTAATTTTCCTCATCTTTTGGGCAGAGTGGTGAGCAATCACAATGAGTGCCCTTTGCTCTGGAGGACCTGTCCTGTCCTGCATTACAAATGGCAGTCCTTTGATTTGAATGGACACTGTGTAATACATAATTTCTACTGTGGTGGTACTGCAAGGAAATTGTACACTTAACTGCAAGATTTCCTCACAAATAACACCTTATTGTTGGGGATCCCAGCAGGTGAACACTTTGTGATCAACTTAATTTCAAAGGATCCACCTCGATGCAAGAGAAGCAAATAACTTCGGCACTGCTATACGGCAAACTCAGTCCATGGCAGCGTTCTCATGTGTCTATATATTTCACAACGTAAACACGGTGGTGCTCAATGGAGGAAAGATAGAAGCACAATGTAATCCAGAAATAAGACAAGTATCCAAGGCACTTACCATACTACGTAAAAATTATTCCTTTATTAGGCAAACAACTCGTTACATGAGAGGGGCGCGATGCTAGATATGTCCTCAGCGGAGCAGGCGAGCGCCGTTTCATGCTACACACGCGCCTCCTCCAGGTTTCATAGGAGATCATGAGCAGCTCCCACACCTATCATTACCCCGTGGAACGCCTTTATTTAACCAAGTCCGTTTAGCACCTTTTAACCTTTTCCTTACCAGCTGGTCCTTCAAATTGGGGCATCTCCTAAATGATACTATTGGTGAGAACTTTATCTTTTCCTCCAATGCTTTATCATTCTGTAGTACATGGGAGCTGCTCTTATTGTAAACTTATGGATGAAAGTCCTATATTGAAATTGGGGGACACTGAGTTTAGGGTGAGACAGTTAATCACATGTAGATCGGATTTCATGGTATATGCGATGTGGTGTGGATGTGGCTTCTATTACATAGGGAAAACTATTAGACCTCTTTTCAAATGGATAAAGGAGCACCTATATTCGTTAAGAAGTGGAAAAGATGCTCTGCGTTTTATTAAACATATGCATGAAAATCATGGAAACTTGATCGGAGACATCCGGTGTGTGGGACTGCAGCGTATCTTTGCATCTAATAATGGTTTGGATCGCCACACTAGATTACTGCGTTGCGAGGCAGAATGGATCCTGATAACTGAAGCTTTAGGTATGTTAGGGTTAAATGATCATAATGATCTGTCTTCTTTACTATAATGTTACAATGTTTGTTTCAATTAATTATTTTAAGTGAGAAATTTTACTATGATGTTTGTTACATATATTTTGGATGTTTCTGGGTTAGGGAATTTAGTGACATATGTGTTTGATTTAAAAGACGAATACACGTGATCTCCCAAGAGGCCTGGAGAAAGCGCGTTTGTAGCGCGAAATGGCCTTCGCCTGCTCCTGTTAGGACGTTTCTAGCATCGCGCCCCTCTCATGTAATGAGTTGTTTGCCTACTAAAGGAAGAATTTTTACGTAATGGAGAGTGCCTTGGATACTTTTCTTATTACTGGATTAATTTCAAAGGATCCTTCAAATAAGTAGATCTTGGCCAAAGTGAAGAATCCCTTTAACTTGACAATGAACATATTAAAATACTTAAGCACAGTAAGTTATCTCAACTTTTCAGTGCTTTTCAATAGCTTTAATTTTTAGTACAGTCGTAGAAATAATGGTGCATTATGATAAACTTTGTTAAATCTGTACATAGTAGAGTCATGCCCACCAGAATAGATGGGCCCTCTTCTGATGATGCTTCTCCTTGTATAATGATAATAGGACACATCAGCATGGTTGTCTTTATGAGACATCCCATTTATTATCATGTGCCTAAACCTTTTTGCATAGGTAATGTCCTATCATTTATTTTGTTGTGTATAGATTACTGGTGTCGAATAACAATTCTGTTTAGCATGTAATATAGTAATAGTGTTTATTAGAAATGTAGCTCAAGTATTACTACTCATTTGCTCTTTTTTAAAGTCTATCTGCTAATTTTATCTAGGAGAACTCGACAGTATGCTGATTTTCAAACAAAAACTTATTTTTAATTAAACTGGCAAGAAATCACAAAATAGGACTGCAGAATTTTACCAACTTATTAATTCCAGCCTTTTGAATCAGCAATATTAATTTTCCTGCATTGAACAAGCATCTGTTTTAGCGCCTAGCTATTTCACCCATGGTACTTACAAGCAAACAAAAGTAAGGTGTTTCTGATTCCTCCAAAAATAATTTCCAGTAGACTTATTTTGCTATGTTTCATCATTTTAAAGATAGATGTTCTATTCCCTATAATAGATTTTGTGATAGGCACCTGGAATGGCCATTGTTTAATGTACCTCTATAGACAGTACAGTTGTATCCCTCACTGCTGGGTAGTTTTGATAAATTAAAGTCTTTGTTGTTGAACACATAAATGTGGCTGTGTAATGATATAATTATGTCAAATGAAATAATATATGCATTGTTGCATTTGTTTGTGCAATTAGGGTAAAAAGTCATTGACATCAGCAGGTATAAATATTGTCTGCTGAATTAAACTTAGAAGCATTTCATGTGTAAATATGGCTCATAAAAATATATTTTACATGTGCTACATAGTATTGTATTATGTGAACAAATTAATACATGGTTGATTATGTAACACATTTTGTTAGTTATTGCTGTGACAAAATGCAACTAGCGTCAATGGTTATATGAGGTTTTGACTGTCTTTGTAGCACAAGCAATACCCTGAAGTCCAACAAGAACCTATAGGGTTAGATACGTCGCATCTCATAAGGTTAGCTTAACATGGTAGATGGGCATGCACAAAATTTATCAAAATTTACGTTAATATTCTTAACTTTATACTTATAGTAAAAATAGCAGTATTGAAATTTCATACATTCAATGTATTCAGGTGTCTTATGTCTTTCAGAGTGCAGGTTTGCCACATTTTTTCTGTTGTGTTTTTCTGCTTTTTCAGCCAGTATAGCATGTACTAGTGTATTTGTGTAATCAGTGCTTAGATGTGCTGACTAAGTATATGTCTACATGACATACACATAATACTGGTCGGATTCTGATTTTGAATCCGACCAGTAATTTTTCATTTTTCTGGCCGTCTTGTGGCCCATTTTTTGGCACAGTTTTTGATAATGTGATCCCCATAAACTTCGGAACAGTACATTTTCCACCATGAATCTGGCAGAAGGATGTACATGTTCCAAGTTTTTTAATAAATGGCAGATTTGAAATCAGACCATCAGAAAATATAGCAAAGCTAACTGTAATGCAATTGCAAAAATTCAATGTTTGTGTGTGTGCTGCTGGACCACATTTTGTTTCTTTGCTTTTTCAGCCTCTACAGCATACCCAGTATAGTTGTTTCATTAGTGTTTAGATGTGCTGACCAATTTTGTCTTTTGTGTAGTGCATTTGCAGATGTGATTGCCTCTATGTTAGTTGTGTATTCCTCTCACAGGTCTGTTAACTTGTAGCTGGCTCCTGTTGGGGCATGTCCCCACGGCAAGGGTTTTCGGCCGTTTTTTCAGCTGGTTTGCGGTTTTTCAGACCGCCTGAAAAACCGGCCGAAAATGAACACAATTGTGCTCTATGGAAAACCCGTGCAGCAGTCCCCACTGCACGGGCTTTCCGTCGGACGGTTTTGTTCCGGCGGCAAAACATTGAGCAAGCACATTCTTCCGTCCAATTTTCGGACAGAATCTGTGCTTCTCAATGGGAGTTGGGAGGGCTCTTCTCCGCTAAATCGCGGAGAAAATCCGTCCCCCCAGCGGCCGTGGGGACGGGCGCAAAACAGGAAAAATACCGGCAGGCAAACCGGACGGTATTTGTCCTATGTCGTGGGGATGCACCCTTAGCCATACTGCATTAGGGCCTTAGCCCCAGGATAGGTGACTTTTAGATATAAGATAAGTTTACCATGACAAGGTTGATGGGCATATACAATATGGTCACAATGTGGGCTGAGAACCTCTACTTTATACATATAGTAAAGATAGCAGTAAAACAATTCCAAATACTCCATAAATTTGATGTGCACATGTGTTGGTGCCCTCGGAGTGCTGTTGTGCCATGGTGTGCTTGTCTGTTTTTTCAGACACTACAGCTTGCACCAGTTTATTTGCTTCATTATTTTTTGGGTAATTTTGTCTTTTTTTTTTGTTTTTAAGGGTATTCACTTCAGTGATGTGTGAACTCTTTACATAGAGATTTAAGTACACTTGTCTTGATTACTGTGAATTTTCAGTGTAGAATACTGTACCGAAATCTGTGGTTCAGTATATTACAAAGGAATAGGCTTTCACAGATTGTTTCGGTCGCTGTGAAAAAAATTAATAAAATTAAAGTGGACAAGTGGGCATGCTGAGCTTTTATAACTGTAGTATATTATACTGTGAAATTCTGTAATCTCTACTAAAGTAATTGAGCTAGTTCAAGTGTTATTAACCCTTTAAGGTCTAAGCCTGTTTTGGAGTTAAGGACCAAGCCCTTTTTTTCAAATCTGACATATGCCACTTTATCTGTGAATAACTTTTCCATACTTTTACCTATCCAGGTGATTCAGAGATTGTTTTTCCCCCGTAAAACATTTTGCTTTTTTAAAATTAAATTTTTGGTCGATAAAATCCTTGTTTAGGTGTGAAAAATATCAAAATGTTGTGAAAATTTGGAAACATTTGCCATTTTCAAAGTTTAAAAATGTCTGTGTGCAAGACACAGCATATATCTACCATATGTCTACTTTGTGCTGGCATGATTTTTTTTAAACATCCTATTATTTTTTAAGACATTTGGGGGCTTTGAAATTTAGTAGCAAATTTTAACATTTTCAAGAAAATTTGCAGAACAGATTTTTTTTGGGGAACCAGGCCACTTCTGATGTGGTTCTGAGGGGCTTGTATGTTAGAAACCCCTATAAATTACTCCAGTTCGGAAAACTACACCCCTTAAAATAGTCAAAACAGCATTTAGGAAGTTTATTAACCCACTAGGTGTTTTGCAGAAATTAATGAAAAGCGAAGGTGTAATTTCAAATTTTTTTTTTTTTTCAGATTTCCGATTTTTGTTCATTATTTATTGGAACCCCGTAGATTTTACCTAGAAATTGCAACTCGATAATAATTCTCCTTATTATGCAGTTTTTAGAAATATCCCACTTGTGGCCCATATGCGCGTTTTGACTCTTCCACAGGCCTCAGAATTGAAGGAGCACCTTCTTGTTTTAGAATATTTTTCAGGCTTTATTGGGGTAGTGATGGGCAGTGACAGATGTGGGAACAGAAGTTACAAACTGTCTTTTTAACTGATCAGACAGCTATAACAATATGAGTGAGGGGAGTAGGGACTTGGCAATGAAGGGGTTATTTTTTGTGTGTTTTTCACTGTATGAGCCAGTGATGAACACTGGCAGAAAATTGCTGGAACTTGAAAATAGCAAACTGTCTGATCAGACAGCTGCCACAAATAGACCACAGGGGCAGTGAAGTGATTAGGCAGTGGAAGGGTTAATAAAGTATTTCAGGCTGTGACAGCCCAGTTCACAGCAGGGGACACTAGAAAGCAGCCCTGTAATCTTATCTCCTCACTGTTTCACTGAAAACAGAGGAGATCAGAGCCTGGGACATGGATCAGCTGTAATTGATGAGTCAGCAGACTGACTGACCAATCCCAGTGATTGTCTGCACTGAGCTGCCATGATTGATCCCCTGCTGTGTAGCTGTGCTGTTAAGCTGTCAGAAACAGCAATTAGCACTGAGCTGTCACCTTGTCTCTGCACAGTGAGACAGAAAGCATTCATGACATTTCTGCACGTCATGGTGCATTAACAGGCACTGAACCATGACGTACAGGAACGTCAAGGTGCCTTAAAGGGTTAAGGAATGTATAGTGTTACCATCTAAAGAGGTATTTCAGGCCTTTGATATCAATCCAAAATTATTTACCTAGCATTGCTCCTCACAGTTTGTATCTTCTGTGTCTGGTATTGCAGCTCTCAACAACTCAGCACCACTTAAGTGACCTGGATCAGACACACACTACATAATGTACTGAGCTATGCCTGGTAAACAATGAAGGGCATGCATTACTTGCTGGAGTTGATCAAATGATTATTAGAGGTGCCAGTAGCTATACCACCATCAATCTAATATTAGAGTTCAATCCTAAAGACAGGCCATCAATATCCAGCAGTACATGGAAGTATTCTTTGAAATTGTATAGTTCGATTTTTAAGACACTATCATTTAGCAGTTGTAATGCTGATCGTCCTAACATAGTCTTATTTGGCATGTGACCCATTTTTTGGCATGGTTTTTGCATGTGGCCATCCTCCTAAACATCGGAACAGTACATTTTCCACCATAAATCTGGCAGAAGAATGTACATGTTCCAAGTTTTTGAAAAAATGGCAGATTTGTAATCAGACCATCAGAAAATATAGCAAATATATCTGAAATGCAATTGCAGAAATTCATTGTTTGTGTGTGCTGCTGTACTACATTTTGTTTCTCTGCTTTTCCAGCTTGAAAGGCATAAAGTACTTGCTGGAGTTGATCACATGAAGATTGGAGGTGCCAGTAGCTATACCACCATCAATCTAATATCAGCGTTCAATCTAAAGACAGGCCATCAATATCAAGTAGTGCATGGTAGTATTCTTTGGAACTGTATTGTTGGTTTATTAAGACACTATCATTTAGCAGCTGTAATGCTGATCATCCTAACATACTCTTATCTGGCATGTGCAATTAGTCACAATTAGATACTGATCAAAAGTTTTAGAACACCTCAATGTTTTCATTGATAATTCCACTGTTTAATGTATCAAATTTGCTTTGAAATTAAAGAAAAGAAGAGATAATGAAGTTAAGATGGATAGAAATAATAGATCACCTCTGTTTTAACACATTAAATCTAGATTTTTGACTCTTCAAAGTAGCCATCTCTAGCTGATAAAACAGCTTTACACAAACAAGGTATTCTTTCTAAGCTTAGTCTGTAGACTATGCAGTCCATTTTATTCTTTAAAGCCTACCAGCTTCTTCTTGTTTTGCTAGGTAGCTATGACGTAACCTAAAATTATGATTTGGATGTTGCTGTAATATACCTAGGTATACACCGGAGGGTATTGCATGGCACATCAAAATGCTGTTACAGTTGATACAGGATTTCGTCCCTCTGGTTTTGCAATGCTGTATGAACTGTTGTGGTTCTGAGCTTGTGACAATATGCACTATGTTATCACCTTTAATGTTAATTATACCCCGTTTATCTGCAAGTAACCAAGTATTTAGTTTTTATGGGCTTTGTTATGTATACACCTCATCTATTATTAATGTGTTGAAGATGGCACCTGGCTAGTTATGGTGAGAGATACGAGTGATGTAATAGATGTTGTCTTCATGCAAGGATATTGGACATATGTTTGGCGTAGGCACAAATATTGTTTACTATTAAACAAGTGTACTACTATTCAGTGTTTATGTTCCGACTAATGAACTAATTTTCTTTGCAGGTGCAGTTGCCCTTTACCATAGGGCTTACTGTACAGCTGGGCTATCAGGCATATACACCTCCCGTTAATTGAAGTTGGAGCAGCATGGAGAATTTAACCACCGGATTTGTTTTATAATGGTGAGAAACTAATTAGCATGATGTGTAGAAATCATGAATGGAGGAACTATATATGGGCAAGTTGTAATTGGGACATTTATTGATGCCTTGTTAAGATTGGTTTAAACAAATTCAGGGTGGTCATGATTTGAGGTATAAATACACCTGTTATAACTATATTTGAGTTGCTTGAGAAAGGCTGTTTGTAGCTGAAACATCACACTTTTACCACTTGAATAATACATTTTGGACATGCTGATGCTGCTTTTGTTTAATAGTTGGAGAGACATGTATGAAAGGGTTTTTCACCCTTTTCTGGTGTAAAATGCGCCAAAAGTAAGCAGACTGCGATGTATAATGCACCAAATGAATGTATTAGGTGCATTGTTCAGAAGACTTGACACTTTTTAATGCACCTAACATGTGGGGGCATATATTATGTAATATTAGACACATAAAAGATTGCAGTTTGGCAAAACTAGGTGTTACTGCTCAAACAGGCAGATCTATTTTAATGTGGTCTGCCAGAGCCAGAGTAGTCGAAGTGGAGCTAGAATTGCTATTAGGGCAAGAAATGTCCAATATTTCTCATCTTACACCAATACAATAATAAGTGGTAATTTATGATAATTATCAAACTATATAAAATGTAATTATTTAAATTTAATAAAAAATGTTATCATATAAAATTATTATAAAAATATATAATATCCCAAAAATATAAAAATATCTCTTACAAAATGTATTTAAAATTAATAGAAGCTAAATTAAATAACTCACTGATATTGTTGTTGATTTTTTAATGTTTAATTTTTACTACATTAAATTTGCTACATTAAATTTATTTTTGCTGCTCTCACTATTTATTTTACATACAGCAAGAGCCAGCACACCACATGTCTTGTTGGGACCTGTGGTCCACCAAGCAAGATTAGTACTATGGTTTCTATTTACTGACATTCTATTCGAATGACTTTTCTTTTATTTCCATCCTTTCTATAGCCGTTACACATGTTTGGCACATTACTAATGCGCCAAAGTTATGTAATGCACCAAACACACAGGTGAGGCGTGTCTAACTTTAGATGCCATTTATAATCGCACAAAAAGCACTTTCATACATTCAGGCGTATTATACACTGAAAACTACCCTTTTTCCATATATGTTTCCTTTTGTGTCACACATGAAGCAATAATTCTTATCCTTCTACTCAACAATGTTTAAAAAATCTAATTTTTATTCATCAGTCTATAAGACCTTCTTCGAATCTTCATCCAGTCTTTAGTAGTTCACTAGAGGTGCTGCTTAGCCTGACAAGTCTTTTAATTTATTCTGAAATCTTTACAGTATTTGTCTTGCTTATACTTGACCTGTCAAACCTGCAAATAGAAGTTTCCTATTCACAATTTTTGAAATTTGTTTACTTTTTTGCTGCTTAAGGCTATGCTTACGGATATCGAGCTGTAAGGCTCTGATCACACAAACTGTTGACTCTCAAAAACTAGCCATCTGATTTTGTAGTGGCCTCTGGTCTGCCAGACCTTTTCCTTTCACAGTTTTCTCAAGTCTCCAATAGTATAGGAAACCTAACCTTTTGATGGTATAGGAAACCTTTACTGACTGCCACTGCCCTAGATAGTCTTGTAATTTAACTTGTTTCAACACTGCTTACAGTGTTTAAAAGTTACAGTTACGGGGTTTAAAAGTAATCTACAAAAGTTGAGACATCTGTAAGAATAGTTTGCATCCAATTTCAAGCCATAATTTGTTTTCTGTGCTACAGAGCAGCTGTCCTTGATCTCTTCCCTGAGAAAAGCTTTTTGGTTAGGCTATGTTCACATGGCTTAAATTGGGACGTATTTCGGCATACTGAGCTCAATACGGGGCGAGATATGTCCCAGTCATTACGGTAATCCACAGTTCTCATAGAGAACTATGAATTACGCCTCCTCTCCCCGCTTGCACAGTACGCCGCTGGGAGAGATAAGTGACATGTCAATTACTAGCAGTGAATGCGCACCGCTAGTGATGAATGTCTATGGGGCCGGCGAACTGCCAGCTCCCCGCCCCATGGGAGTCGGCGCAAGCTCACAAAGTCCCAGCGTAATTGCGGGGTGTAATTACGTCCCGCAATTATGCCGTGTGAACATACCCTTAAAGTTATAAATTTAGACTATTGTTGTGTTTATGTTTAAAAATTTATATTATTTTTGTTTATAACTTACTATTGATCCCTTATCTGCTGCACTAGAACCATGTTAATGTCTAATAACTGAAAAAGGTATTCATCAACTTTTAACAGGTTGTATACATTCTTAGGTGCATGTAGTAAGTTTTCTGGTTTTATATGCATTTCAACATATTCTTGATTTTAAAGCAATAGCCTACAAAATAAATTACAGTAAATCCCCAATATGGCTATACAGCCTTGTGCTGCTAACTGCATTTGATACCTAAGTTTTAAATTAAGCTGCCATACTCACCTAGTAATTGAAAGGCTATATGTAACGCAATGCTGAATCGAAGGTCAACGTTGATAACGTAAGGTTTTTTCATTAACTGCACTCTTCTCATTGTGCATCATGTCAAACATTATTATGTGGCTTTTGCAGCTTTCTGATTACATAAGCAATGTTACATTAAGGAGCATATGGAATTCGAGCCGTCAGATGATGCCAACTTTTGTTTCAGCTCACATAGTTCTTTTTAGTAATAGACATCTTAATTCTAGTCTGTAGTTTATCATTTAGATTAGTAACATTTAAAATGTTTGGTTCAAAATCAAATAATGATAATAATAATAATAATAATAATAATAATAATAATAATAATAGCATGTTTATATATGTAGCGCCAACATATTCTGAAGCAATTTGCAATATAGAGGGTTTAACTACAGACAATAAACAGTATATAGTAAAAGCTTATAACAGATCAGATAGAATGGGAGAAATATATGAAAGGGTTTTTTCGCCCTTTTCTGCCGTAACATGCGCCAAATTGAGTGGTGTGTGATGTTTGGCACATCAAAAGACCATGTTTGGTGCATTGTTCTACAGATCCAATACCTTTTAATGTGGAGAGGTTCTGGGGGCGTTATGGAGGCATGTCACACTACATTCAAACTATAAGCCATATATAAATGTGGTCTGCCTGAGCCTGAGGAGTCGAATTGGAACTAGCTTTGCTAATAGGGCAAAATATGTCCATTATTTGTCAACTTATGCCAGTACAATAATAAAAGGTAATTTCTGATAAATATCAAATTAAATTATATAAATAAAAAATTATCATATAACAAGAATATAAAAATATATAATACCCCAAAATGTTAAAATATCTCCTGTAACATGTATTTAAAATGAATAGAATCTAAAATTTATTTTAAATTGAATAACCCACTGACCTATATTTTTCTGAATTATGTTAAAAATAAAATGTTCAGATTATTATTTTTATTTTTATTTTTTACTACATTAAATCAAATACATTTTTATCAGATGGTGATCAATATGGCGCATTTCACACTAAAAAACAGACGCAAAAAGTCACTTTGCCTTGACTATAATCATACATGTCTCCCAAGGTGTAAAGGCCTTGCTCACAAGAGTAGAGATGAGCGAGCAGTAAAATATTATAGTTAGATTAGAACCGTGAACTTTTTTGTGTTCGGTTTCGAGGTTTATTTG
>JAODAL010070975.1:0-15711 GCA_025379985.1 Phyllomedusa bahiana
TTATTAAGGGCCATCCCCCCTTTTTTTTGGATGGGGACAGAAAAATCGGAAACTGTCTAAAACACACATAAATGTGGTGTAAGTTTGTATCCTTGTTTTGGGTGCAATTGGCCTAGGAAAAAGAAAGATTCCCAACACCCTAAAAAACCGAACTGCAACCCAGTGGCCAACACAGGGTTTTAACAAAAGGTTCGCTCAAACGGGGCCTAACCATAGTCAGAAAAGAAGTTGAGTCACAAGTCAGCGCAATCCAGAAATTTTTTGATTAAAAAAATTATTAGTGATCCCTCTTTCCCTTGGGGGGTTTAAAAGGGGGGGGGCCACCTGTCATGCTCAGACCGTAGCTGCACACTCATCAAATTTTACTAAAAGCTTTTCCCCCAAAGGGAGCTCTTCTAAAAATAAAAAAACCCCCAAAACTTTATGAAACAACAGACATTATTACTGGAACCCTTCCGGGGTCAAAAACCAAAAAACTTATTATTTAAAATTTATTTTTGGAAAAAAACCCCCAACCAAAAAAAACAAAAACAATTTTTTTCCTAAAAACTAGGGGGATTATTTTTTTATTTTTCTCACTTTAAAAAGCCCCCCAGTTCACTGAGGGAAAGATCAATGTCAACATGTACTGTGATATACTGAAGCAGAGTACTGTCCCCTCCCTTCGAAAACTGGGCCCCACTGCAGTTTTCAAAATAACTAACCCCAAACACCCTCCAAGATGATGCGCCTTGAAAAAAAAAATAAATTTAAAGGGGCTGAACTTGCCCAGGGTTTTTAAAAATCCACCAGCTCTGGATATGTCTTTAAGGGGTGGAAGAAGATTCTAGTGGCAAAATTTTTTGCTCTAGTGAATTCCATGCCCCCGGAGCATAAGGGATGCTGAAAAAAATGGTGGCCACACAAAAATTGGACACTTTGGAGTGTACTCCCGGGGGACGTTTTTATTTTTTGATGACACCAAATTTACAAATTTATAAGCGTAACTGGTAAATTTTACATTGCATCAAAGTGTATATCTTCAGTGTTGTCCCCTAAAAAATAATACAATGTTTTTAAAAAAAAGTAGGAAATGTCTCACTCTTTTAAAATACTGTACAATGGTATTTCCTAGGACACTGTATGTTGAGTGTGGTTTCAAGATATAATGTCCCAGACATTGATCCAGCTAATTATCATTTATATTTTACCAGTAAAATATCTGCATGCAGTGATTGACTCCCATCCCGTACAATAGGACTACTTTTTTTACTGTTCCTTCTTTTGCAAGGGTGAGCGGCTCATTTGGGCACCAAAGTGAGGGCCCCCCAAATTTTTTTTTTTCCCCGACAGTGGGGAGTTACATACCTTTAATTGTTTTGACAGTGTAAAGTTAGACTAACAGTCTTACACTGTGTCACATTTATCATGTGTTGAAAAATCTGACTCGGTTGAACTGTTTTTTTCTAACTAGGGGTTGTTCCACTGCAAGGGGGCTTTTTGTTAAAGTCACTAGGATTATTCAACAGTGCTCACAGAAAACTAAATCCCAGAATTAAAAAAAAAAAAAAATTTATTTTATAATTTAAAAACCCCTAAAAAATACCCCCAAAATATTTGACTGATAGTAGTTTTAGACTCTAATCCCCCCTTTTAAACTGTAAATCCTTTAGAAAAAGGTATCAAATGCCTCAACGCCTCTGGACCAAAAAAATTTCTACACAAAACCCCAGTAAAATTAATAAAGCAATCCCATATAGAAAAACGTTACATGAAAATCCCCTCTGATAAACTCACGGTTTTGTTTAAAGTGCGCCCCGTCCAGACGTATATTCCGGAGTCCAGAAGGGCCAAAAGATGGAAAGGGGTAGGACAAAAAATGAAAAAAATATTCCAACCAGGGCTTGAAGTCGGCAAAAAACCCAAGCCCACTCCTCAATTTCCCCCAAAACCTCCGACCCTGACTCCCCATCATGGCGCTGTTTAAGTGATTACTGAGTAAAGTGGTAACCAGGCTTTTTATCCCTTAGGCAATAAAAAGCTTTTAGGTAGAACAGAAAAATGACAAGCTAAAGGGGAATAAGTTTCAATCTTTTTAACACTTTGGGGAGGTTGAAAAAAAGCTTTTTTGATCCAAGTCCGTCTGCACCAACAGGGAATGTGTAGAAAGACCTGGGATAGATTTTGGTCAAAAATGCTTTAAACTGATCCGGCCCCGAAGGATTCAGGCAGTATTGAAAAAAAAAGGGAGATTTCCCAAATCTAACAAAAAAAATAAAAATTAACAAATTTGATTTTTAGGAGCCAAACAGTAAACAATGCAGTTACAGGAAAGAATTTTGAAAGACCTAAGCAGATGCTAAATACTTGCAAGTCTAATTTATGTATAAGATGTAAGATGACTGTATATAAAATTACAGTAAACACGAGGAAAGAAACAGCTCACCGCTCCCGTGCTGGATCCCAACAGCTGAGGATAATTTTCAAAAAAGGATTGATCCGCAACGGGTTGAATAAAAGAAATCTTTCAACACTTTATTAATCCAAATGCAAAAAAGTGGACATCACAGAAGAGGCAGTTTTTTGCAAGGATTGCAAACCAAGTCGTTTCGATCTTAAAACGATCTTAATCAGGGTTTTAAAAACATTATACAAAATAACAGATATTATTATACAACTGCATCATCCTACGTCATCCTTCAATAAACTTTATCAACAGTACACAAATAGGAACAATAAAAAACAAAATCTCCATATCATCTAAAAAGAGAAAAACTATATCATCAATATTATTTTGCCTCAATAATGTAATATCAAATCTGATCTATAATTGAGGCCATTCGGGTGGAGGTATTTAAACATAAAATCCAAAAGGCTTCTCTGTTTAACAATGCACGTCTCCAATCCCCACCTCTAACTGGCTTTTTAACTCTTTCAATACCTGAAAATTTCAAAGATGTTACATCTCTCCCATTCTCACGAAAAAAATGTTTAGACACATTAGAAGGATTACTAGTATGCAAATTCATAGCATCCCTAATGTGTTCATGCATTCTAGTTTTTAATTTTAAATATGCAAAACACTGCAGGAACATTTGTGGAGTTCTCTGGAATTTGTTTCTGAGAAATTTGTATTGCCTCCATCAGATCCCGCATACAAAGACCTTCACATCTGATCTCATTAATTTCCCCGGCTAGAGAACGTCCTCTCTATATAACTTGGTTGGGGGCAAAGCGGTGACCACAGGGGCAACATCTCTAACAATGTCAGGTATAAAGGGGAATTGCCTCAACCAAGTCAGTTTTGTAAAATGGTTTGTAATTTTTCTACTTTTTTTGAAAGCAGTGAAAATTTTGCTGAAAATCTGTTTGCCAGGGGAGCGGAATTTTTTCCCCGGGGGCAGCGCTTTGCCTACTCCTGTCATCAATTTTACCCCTCATGTGAGAGGTGAAAAATGGGACAGTAGCACTGGGCCAGACCCAATCCTCTTGCCTTTGTTTGATCAACAACGGGCCCAACTTTTTTAGTATTTTGGGGTTGGAGTTGGTCTATTTTATGATGACTCCAACTCCTGCAAAATAGCCACCGACTCCACGGCCCTGTTCTCAACCTATCAAAGGTGGAAATACCACCCCGAAAGGGACGATCCCACCTCTCGGTGGATTGCCCTATACCACAAATATATCTAGTGTGGATAAATTCACACTGACACATTTGATACATGTAAAAATTGTCTTTTGTTAAAATTATTATTTTTTCTTTTTTCACAGATTGAATCACATGGAATGAAGTTATATATGAAGGGAAAAACCTTCTTGGGAAGTGCACTTTAGGAAAAATTTTTGTTACCTATTTTTCGAGTATAACCAAGTTTTTCACACAAAAAAATGTGCTGAAAAATCCTTTTTGGTTTAAACTCAAATCCTGCCACGATGGGACGCTCATGGCCGGGCCCCCCCCCGCCAGCGGGACACTTCTGCCATATCGACTCCTGGGGAGCGCATACAACAAAACCCCAGTAAGTGACATTTTTTGGGGGGCGCTCCCCGGTGGCCCGTGCGCTGGCGATTTTCACTTATGCAATCCCCGGGAGCGATAAGGTGAAGAGATCCCATGCGGTGAGGAGTGAGGCTCCCGCCCCGGAAAAACCGAAGCAGATCGGGGCCGTCCGGATTTTCGGGGCCTATGACTCACTCTGCCTGCCCCCAAAAAGGGAGGGAGCACCCGGGAGATGGGACAGCGGGGAGTAGGTAATGTTTGTATTTGTTTTTTTTAAAACCTCCTTTGGGGAAAATACCTCCCTAAAAAACTGCCTATAAGGACATAACCTCCCCTATAACCACCTAAAGGACAATACCTCCTAAAACTTGCTTGTGGAGGCTAACCTGCCTATGGGGGACTATACCGCCTAAAACCTGCCTAGGGGGGAATTTCCCTGCCATAACCTTAGGGGGACATAACCCTAAAAACCTCCAAGGGGGGGGGGGACATATACCTCCCTATAACCTGCAATAGGGAACTATACCTGCCTATAACCTACCTTTTAAAGGACATAACCCGATAACTCCAAAGGGGGGCATTACCTCCCTATAATCCCTGTGGGGGCTATACCGAAAGGGGGGACATATCCCTGCCTTAAAACCCTGCTTATGGGGGACATTACCTGCCTATAACCCTGATATAGGGGACATATACCTGCCTATGGAGGACATATACCTGCCTATAACTGCCTATGGGGGACATTAAACTGCCTATACATGCCTATGGAGTACATTAAACTGCCTATGTAATTTTATTGGTATCCATTTTTATTTTTTAAATTTACCAGTAGCCGCCACATTTTCCACCCTAGGCTTATACTCGAGTCAATAAGTTTTCCCAGTTTTTTGTGGCAAAAGTACGTGCCTCAGCTTATATTCGGGTCAGCTTATACTCGAGTATATATGGTATATTATGTTTTTATTTTAAGCCCTAAAGAATAAAGTTTTTTTTATTTTTTATTCTTTGTTTTTAATTTTATTTTTTCTTTAATTATGTGTCTGGTGCTAGTAATATATTTTAATATAATTTTTTTATTGTGCTGCCCTTTGGCTATGCACCCTCCATTATTCTTAGGTGGGATTCTGTTTTGGTGTCCGTTTGTCCATTTTGTGGATAGGGGAATACCTTAGCAATGGATGTGAGGGCATACATGCTCTAATTGGGTTGTGTACCTCCTTACCCTACCACCTGTAATATTTGGGAGAATGTGGTCTTTATGCTCCTTATCGGAGTCTTGACCCATTTTTCCTTTATTTTCTTGGAGGTTTGGTGACATAAGTATAATCTTTATTTATTATTTGTGTTTATTTATTTATATATATATATATATATATATATACAGCACCTTGACATTCGTATGCCATGATCTAGTGCGCAGTTGCTTGACTGGACGCACGCGTGGCTTATGTTTCTAAGATTGCACCAACATTTTATATGAGGGCACTTGATCGCGCTTGCTTGAGTCTTTAGCGCATGCGCAGTTCAGGTTTTGCACTTTCACTATGATTGATGTTTGCTTATGTGAATTTATTATATAAATATGCACTTTATTTGTAAATTGTTAATTATATGTTTATCACTTATTTGGGTATAAATACCCCTTAATCACATGTATCACACTTCTTAAGAAATTTCCTATTGTTGGACTGAAACGTTGCAAGGACATGGGTGAATAAATCTTATCACATTTTTGTGGTTTTATTTTTCTAAATTGGAGGTATTTGTCATGACTGTTCCGCTGGCACCCAATCAAATAAGTTTTTTGAGTGCTGCAATATATTTTTGAAAGGATAAAATATATTATAGAAATAATCCTGATCACACCTCCTGCGCTGCTGTGTCTCCTAGGGCAGAGGTCTAGGCTTCTGGCCTGGGGTTTCCCGGGGACCCGGGGGCCCCTGGCTTTTAACAGTGATGACGTCTTGCCGCTCATAGCTCCGTAGAAGTGCTTAGCGGGTGAACAGGGTGAACTGTGTACCTTTTTTTTTTTTTTTCCAGCCAAAACCTGCCTACCCCTATGGGGACTCTCCACCTACGGGCATATACCTACTTCATGGGTTTGAAACTTTCTAACAGGCCCTTTATCACCACCTACAGTGGGCCTTTAACTCCCTACAGGGTTCTTATCCTACCTACAGTGGACTTATATCTACAGGGGGCCTATACCTACCTCCAGGGTGCATATACCAACCTATAGGAGGCCTATATCTACCTAAAAGGGGCTGATACCTCTTACGGGGGATAACCAACTTACAGGAGGTTATATCTCCACAAAAATCTCCCTAGGGGGGCCCTATATACCTACCAGAAGGGCTTATATACCCCCAACATAGTCTATATTTTACCCCCGGGGGACTTACGTGGCCGGGAAAGTATTCAGACCCCTTTACATTTTTCACTCTGTTTCATTACAGCCTTTTGGTACGATTAAAAAAGTTGATTTTTCTTTGCTCGTTAATGTACACTCCCGCACCCCCTCTTGAAGGAAAAAAAAAAACAAAAATTTGATATTTTTCAAAAACAAATACATTTGGTTTAAGTGTTTGACCCTTTGCTCGTATTGAGTAAAAAAACCCTTTTTAGCTAGTACAGCCATGGTCTTCCTGGAAGATGCAATAAGTTTTCCACCTGGATTTGGGATCCTTGCCATCTTCCTTGCGATCCTCTCCCTTCCCTCGGTTGGATGGTGAGCAATTGGGGGCGCCTTTTTTTAAGTCTCCAGAGATGCCAATTGGGGTTTGGTTCAGGGCTCTGGGTAAACCAGCAAGAATGGTCACAGGTTGTTTTGAAGCCCCTGCTTTGTTAATTTTAGCTGTGTGCTTACGGTCGTCTTATTGGAAAGGGGAAAACCCCTTTGCCCAGTCTGAGGTCCAGAGCACTCTGGAAGAGGTTTTTATCCAGGATATCTCTGTACTTGGCCGCATTCAATCTTTCCTTCCATTGCAACCAGTTATCCTGTCCCTGCAGCTGAAAAAACACCCCCATGGGCATGATGCTGCCACCACCATGTTTCACTGTTGGGATTGTATTGAGCAGGTGATGAGCAGGGGCCTGGTTTTCTCCACACATTACCGCTTGGGAAGTAACACCAAAAAGTTTCAATCTTCGTCTCAATCAGAGCAGAGAATCTTATTTTCTCATAGTCCTGGGAGTCCTTCATGTGTTGTTTTTTTTTTTGCAAATTTTTATGCGGTTTCATATGTCTTGAACTAAGGAGAGGCCCCGTTGGCACACTCTTGCCTTTAAAGCCCCGGGGTGGTGAGGGCTGCAGTGATAGTTGGACTATTTTCATCTCTGGAGCTCATGCCACAGTGATCTTGGGGTTCTTCTTTCCCTCTCTTCTCCAAGGTTCTTCCCCCACGATTGCTTAGTTTGGCTGGATGGCCAGATCAAGGAGGAGTTGTTGTTGTCTCAAACTTCTTCCATTTAATGATTATGGAGGCCATTGTGCTCTTAGGAACCTTGAGTGCTTCAGAAATTCTTTTGTAACCTTTGCCAGATATGTGCCTTGCCACAATTCTTTGGGCAGTTCCTTAGACCTCATGATTCTCATGTGCTCTAACATGCACTGTGAGCTGTGAGGTCTTATATAGACAGGTGTGTGCCTTTCCTAATCAAGTCCAATTAGTTTAATTACACACAGCTGGACTCCAATGAAGGATTAGAACCATCTCAAGGTGGATCAGAAGGAAATGGACAGCATGTGAGTTAAATATGAGTGTCACAGCAAAGGGTCTGAATACTTATGACCATGTGATATTTCAGTTTTTCTTGTTTAATAAATTTGAAAAATGTCTACATTTCTGGTTTTTTTTCGTTCAAAATGGGATGCAGAGTGTAAATTAATGAGCAAAAAAATGAACTTTTTTGATCTTACTAAATGGCTGCAATTAAACAGTGAACAATTTAAAGGGAGCTGAATACTTTCTGTACCCACTGTACCTAAATGTTTCCTAAATGAAGATTGTCCAGCTATACCTTTTCCTGCACTGTTCACAAAGGGTAGAGCTGATCAATCCACACTCAAGCAGCCTTCATTCTGAACTGAGGACTTTTCTGTCCGATCTCATTGATTATCAGTGTATGGAGAGAAGAGGCTGTTATCAGTTCACAATGTACATTTCCTGTACGTGGTGCACATTCAGGCAGCGATTAAATCACTGTCTGATTTGGCACTTGAGTCCAGGTCTACACAGCATTGGACAAAAACACAATATAGATAAACTATACGTTGTAAAATCCAACAAGAACTAAATCCAAAGACAATGGCGCAATTGCATTTTTTTCTGTGGTTAGGTGGCGGGGGTTGCTGGGCGTGATTGGTGGGGGCGAAGTTATGGGTTTACAGGGGGAGGGGTTCACAGGACAGGGTGGCAGGGGGTGGCCCAGACGCTTTAGCCGTAGGGGGCCCTGAAATTTCTGATGGCGGCCCTGCTTACTCATACACTGTAAGAGCTTTCAGCCTAAACCCATGCACAATGAGTAAAAGCTTCAAGCCTAAACACAGCTTTTACTCATACACATTGAGTAAGAAGTTTAAGCCTATACGCGGCTGTTACTCTTATACAATGAGTAAGAGCTTCAAGCGTGAAGAAGGCTTTTACTCATACACAGTGAGTATGAGCTGCGAGCCTAAACACGACTCTTACTCATACACTGTAAGAGCTTTCAGCCTAAATGCAGCTCTTACTCTTACACAATGAGTAAGAGCTTCAATCCTAAACAAGACTTTTAGTCATGCATAGTGAGTAAGAGCTTCAAGCTTAAGCATAGCTCTTAGTCATACACAGTGAGTAAGAGCTTTGAGCCTAAACGCGGCTCTTACTCATAAACTATAGGTAGGAGCCGTGTTTAGGCTTGAAATGTGTCATGGGGAATGTACACTGTTTCATGCAAAGTATTTAATACAAATGGAAATATATTTTAAAATTATCACACTTTGGGTGCTGGATCCACCATTGTACCTGCTAACTCATCTGATCCAGTGGTTCCAGGGGACATCTTTTGCCCCAATTGCTAGATTCCACCAGGAGAGGACTATCTTTACATCGAGGCTGGCAGTAAGCTATATCATCTTATTAAAGCCTCGTTCACACGGCTTATTTTGCCACGGATTGGCGCCGTACTGCGCGCCGGATTTGCGCTGCAGTACGGCGCCAATCTGTCGGAGTCATTACGGTAATCCACTGCTCTCAATAGAGAAACAGTGGATTCCGTCGCTCCTCCCCGCTCGGCGAATTCGCGGCGGGGGAGAAATTGACATGCACATTATTTACGGCGCGTACGCGCCGTAGATAATGCAATGTCTATGGGGCCGCGCTCCGGCCCCGCCCCTTATTCACGCCGGATTTGTGAGCGCACAAATCCGTCGGGAATAAGCCGTGTGAACGGGGCCTTATAGTCTTACTGTTTATGGTGGTATTATCTATACCCTTTACCTCTTCTTGCGCAGCAATTTGTGTTTACATCTCATTCATTTTTTCCTTCACACTTTCCAAGACCTATAACTTTTTTATTTGTCCATCTACATAAATGTATGAGAGCTTGTTTCTTTTCAGAACAAGTTTTGCTTTTTAATAGTACCATTTATTGTACCTTATATTATTGGGAAACCCCATAAAAATCTTACAATCTTCGCTGTTTGTTATATAATATTTACATATTATCTTATTCTGTGGGTAATTATGATTCCACTGATACTAAATTTGTGTAGTTTTTATGTTTTACTGCTTAAAAAATATGTTTATAATCTTTAAATTTGTTTTGCATCACTAATTTTTTTATGGACCTCAGTGAGGGTTCATTTTTATTGGTGCCATTTAGGGATACATGTAACTTTTTATTTCAATTATTTGGGGAGGCAAAGCTACAAAAAAACTATTTAAATATTATTATATTTCGATAAATCAGACTTTAACAGACACTGTGATACAAATTATGTTTGCTTTTGTATTGGATTTTATTTTAACTTTTTTTTACTTTATATTTTTAGTTCCCCAAGAGTATTTGATCACTAGAGGGCCTAACTGCTGTAACACTATTCTGCAATAATAATATGTTGCTGAATAGTGTATAAATGCAGCCTTGACAGTCAGTCAGTACCTCATAATAGTGTTACAGTGGGGTAGCAAAACAGAATGCCGCACCCTTCCTTAACGGCTTAGGTGATGCTGTCATGTTGACCATAGGGTTAAGGGAGGGGGGTGTTAAAGAGCTGGGCTAAAAGTTCTCTCCCTCTGATACTAACCACTAGCAAAAGGTGCCGTTTGTAATATACCCACCCACCACACTTAGCATACTTAGCCAGCTCTATGCTCCCTTACTGATATCATGACTTGCAGTTACGTCATATGTCAGTAAAGGGTTAACATCTCCTACCTATGCTGCTGTGTCAGTTTTCTGTCATTGAATGGCAGGGGCCTTCTCATTTTGTTACTGGGCTCTATGAATTCTAGTTACACCCATGCTTCATGCACAGAGCAGGGAGGCAGTATAGTGGTACATATGACTCTTTACAGGCCAATGCTTTATCTTCAGGATCCAGCATAAAAAAACTTTGTGTATGAAATTGAAGACATGGAGATACAGTAGAGGCCTCACGCACTTGTATTGGTGCCCTTTTTAGCTTAATAAAAAATAGTGTTATAATACAGCCAGGATCGGTATGACAGGTAGGTGAATGTATTTTGTTAAGTGCACCAGTCCCTCCTGAAGCAAAACAACCCCACAACATGATGCTGCCACCTCCATGTTTCACAGTTGGTATGGTGTTCTTAGGCTTCCAAGTTTCTCCCTTTTTCCTCCAAACATAGCAATGGTCTAACAGTTTTGTCAGGACATTTCTCTGACGATGTTGGTCTTTGCTCCTGTGTGTAATTACAAATATTAATCTGGCTTTTATATGTTTCTTTTGGAGTAGTGACTTCTTCCTGGCAGAGTGGCCTTTCAGCCCATGTTGATAAAGTACTCGTTTCACTGTGGATAATGACACAATCTTACCAGCTTCTGCCAGCATCTTTGCAAGGTCTTTTGCTTTTTGTTTTTGGGTTGATATGCATATGTCGGACCAAAAGCACGTTCATCTCTGAGACACAGAACCCATCTCCTTCCTGAGCGGTATGATGGCTGGACATTCCTCTCTTGTTTGTACTTGCGTATAATTGTTTGTACAGATGAACAAAGCAGCTTCATGTGTCTGGAAAATGCACCCAAGAATGAACCAGACTTGTGTAAGTCCTCAATTCTCTTCCTGATATCTTGGCTGATTTCTTTAGACTTTTCCATGATGTTACACACAGAGACAGTGTGTTTCTAGTTTGCTTTAAAATAAATCCACAGGTGTGTCTCTAATTAAATCAGATGTTGCCAATAAACCAGAAGTTTCCAAAGACATGACATCATCATATGGGCTGTCCCAAATTGTTTAAAGGCATATTAATCCTTGTATATGGAAACTTTTGACTTTGCAGAAAGTAATAAAAATGCCTTAAAAAATTCTCTATCATTATTCTGGCATTTGGCAAATCTAAATCATTTTGGTAATCCTAATTTACTCACAGACATAAATCTAATTTTGCCTATTTGGGTTAAATTTGTAGCAAAAATTCACAGTGAAGAAAAAAACCCAATTAATAAATAACTTTTACTTGATATGCCTTAAAGAATGCCCTCCAAAATGGAGGACCCACAGCAACAAACACCAAAATTTGTTCTCCTAGAGAGGAAGAAATGCTGGTTCCTCTAAATCTAAATATCCAATATAGTGGTACTGACCCAAGGGGTGAAAATTGCCCCCCTCAGCGGAGTAGTCGCCCCAACAGGAGCGGCCCCACCTATTGAGAGCGCACCCTAGGTCAGACCCCTTAAACAGTTCCTAAAAGGATACCAGCAGGACTCCCATATGTGCTATAGACACTCTAGGAGAAACAATTCTATCCACATAAAATCATTCCTTTTAGTCACATGTACCAAACAAAAAAAACAAAAAAAAAAAAACGTTCTGTTGCATCATTGATTCAGAAACCTGTGTGATTTGTTCAAGACCCGACGCGTTTCCCCCAAAAATTCTATAGGGTTCATCAGGGGTAACAAGAGAACATTTAGCCAACAAGACTAAAATCACAGCATACATAGACTAATAGATAAAGATACTTAGCAATGATATCCTTAATGGTGATAATGCCGTCAAGATAATCCAATAATAGACAGATTGATGATGGGTCTGATGCCTCAGTGTGGACGATACTGCCATTCATCCATGCTCCCCATGGTTATCTTAAATGTGGACACCACCGGAAGGGATCTCACACACCAAAACATCACTTCCTTTCCCCCCCCCCCCACACGAAGATCAATTCAGACCCGCAGAGAGAGTAGACATCTCTCTTTCCCAGATAGTTCTCATGGGAAGAGCAGGTCGCCCCTTTTGGTGGATAAGTGGGGGTCTTTACCGCCACTAACACCACATGACATCGCTGCAGAGGTGCGACGGATGTACATGCGCAGACACCGTTCAGAGCAAAACGCTACTCGACGGTGCAACATCCCAGCGCCAATACAAACATAATAACAGCGAACATATATGCACACTTTGCTGTATAAAAATCATCCAATCTATACATATGAGTGTAATAGATAGAGAGGGAAGCATAAAGCATCGCCACCTGAGGATCATAATCAGATAATAAAAGATCAGAATAGATGTGTTGGTGGACAATCCTGTCCCTATAAGCCAACACTGGCACGATCACCAAAGTGAACCTTCATACCTTTAGGATATTATATAGATATAGAAAATACAGTTTAAACACCTTTGTCATAAACAATAGATATACGGCTATACCCAGTACATAATTGTGAAAATATACTGTAGTGAACTCATTTGGATGTATAAAGTAATAAATAATGTTACAAGAAGCAGCCAAAATACAGTAACTCATTCAGGCACTCGTTTGCATAGTTTTGAGCCTATACGTCCATTCAGTCTCCTTACAGAGGAGGATTTTATCTATGTCACCTTTTCTAGAGGAAGTCTGGATTTTTTCAATACAAACAACAGAAAGACAAGTATAATCACCCTTGTGGTACTCCCACACATGATGGGCCAATGGGGTGTCTCTGCGATGTCTCACATCCCCCAATGTTCACCTATCCTAGTTTTAATGTATCTAGTTGTTTTTCCTACATACTGTTTTTTACATTGACAGGTGCAGAGAATAGACTACCCTTTAGAGTAACAATTGAAGAATTCTCGGATCCTGAAGATTTGTCCTGTGACTGACACACAAAATTCCTTGGTTTTTTGCACATAGGGGCATGATACACACTTACCACAATTGTACATACCAATAGGTCTACGTTCTAACCAAGACTGGGGTTTGGGTGGAGGGGTGTAGTGACTATGTATTAATCTATCTTGCAGGGACCTCCCTCTCCGATATGTCACAGAGGGTCTAAATGGAACAACTCCTTCCAAGTCCTTGTCAGCTCGTAATATATCCCAGTATTTCCTCAAGATCTTATATACTTCATCACTACAATCATCATACGTCCCATTACTCTCACTATCGATTTCTCTTGGTCTCTTTTTGGATTAGGGTTGAGAAGGGACGTTCTATCCTTCTCCAAGGCATATTTAAAGGCCGATTTTAAAATCGGCAAAGGATAACCCCTATCCAGAAAGCGTTCCTTCAGGTCATTGGACTGTGCATAGAATTCTTCAATGTTTGAGCAGTTACGCCTCATCCTAAGATATTGTCCCTTAGGGATACCTCGTTTTAAACTCGGTGGATGGTGGCTCTCCCATCTCAGTAGATTATTAGTTGATGTAGGTTTCCTAAAGGTGGTTGTTTGTAGGTTACCTGCTTCATCCTTCCAGATTTTAACATCCAAAAATGATATTTCTCTCTCATGGATTTCTGAGGTAAAACTAAGACCAATTTCATTGGTGTTAAGAGTATCAATGAAAGAATGAAAGTGAGCCTCAGTGCCCTGCCACAATATAAAAACATCATCGATGTATCTCACCCACAATAAAATACATGAGGTATAGATCTCCAAAGCCTCACTGAACACCAGGGTCTTCTCCCACCAGCCCAGGAACAAATTTGCATACGAGGGAGCACATGGGCTCCCCATAGCTGTGCCCCTGAGCTGGTGGTAGACCTGGGTCCATACAGAAAGAAATTATGGGTGAGTACAAATTCCAAAAGTTGGAGTACCAGTGTATTATGATTGGCATGCCTGTTGCTTCTAGTATGCAGAAAAGATTCAACCGTCTTCAGTCCATAAGAATGGGGAATACTACTGTAGAGAGCCTCTACATCCACCGAGGCCAATTTTACATCGGCATCCACCGAAATCCCTTCCAATTTTCTAAGCAAGTCCGAGGTATCCCTCAAGTAGGAGGGCAAAGTGACCACAAAGTGACCTCAAGATTTCATCTAGGTAAATCCCGATGTTTTGTGTGAGAGACTCCGGACACTATTGGGCGTCCCTTCAGAGGGACTAGTCCCTTATGGATTTTGGGCAAGGCATAAAATGTCGCTATTCTAGGTTTTTTTGGTAATAAGAATTGTGATTCTTCTTTAGATAGTGATCCCATCTCCATCCCTTCAATCACGATGTTTTCTAGTTCCTTCAAGAAAATGTCCATAGGGTCACCAGGAAGTATAGCATAATTAGAGCGGTCATTAAGTATTTTTAAACACATTTTATTATATTTTTCAGGATCCAAGATAACGATATTGCCCCCCTTATCGGAGGGCTTAATTATCAAATTGACATCTGACTCAAGAGATAGCAGAGCCTGCATTTCTGTCCCTGAGAAGTTATTCTTATTAGCTCTGTTTCCATATTGTTTTTTTGCTAACATTTCCAGCTCTTGTGTGACCAATTTGAGAAAAACATCAATTTCAGGGGTTACCTGTGGTGGGGGGAATCGAGTACTTTTCTTTTTCAGTGTAGTATAACCCTCCGCCGAGGGGGGCAATTTCACCCCTTGGGTCAGTACCACTATATTGGATATTTAGATTTAGAGGAACCAGCATTTCTTCCTCTCTAGGAGAACAAATTTTGGTGTTTGTTGCTGTGGGTCCTCCATTTTGGAGGGCATTCTTTTAAGGCATATCAAGTAAAAGTTATTTTTTAATTGGGTTTTAATCCTAATTTACCTAAAACGGGTAAGGTTTATTCTGATTTCATGTCTAATAGAAAAACATGCATATGTATCTTTTTATATAGTGTATGTAAACTTCTGGTTACAACTGTACATGCTAGGACAGCAATATATAGAAATGTATGCCTGAGCTTACTGGACGGTTTCTATGGAGCAAACATAAGTCATAACAGTGTGGCATATGTTTGAAGTCAAATTTTTTGAAACTTTTGAGGTTTTTTTCTAGAGAGTCGGGTTGTTACAAAAAAAAGGATTTGAGTGCTTTTAATTAGATTACATATGACTTGATTGGATTATGATATGCTCCGCTGTTTGCCCTTTGTGATTCAGTTCCAGAGTTCAGCACATACTGAACATAGCCCACCATTGGTCGTAATGACAACAAACCATGGAGACAAATAGCAGAATATAATGGGCTCCGATCACCTAGTGACAGGAGACCAAACAGCGGCATAGGTATTAAGGGTATGGTTACAGGACAGATTTTTCCATAGGAAAAATTCATTGGAAATTT
>JAODAL010070976.1:0-15711 GCA_025379985.1 Phyllomedusa bahiana
CGCCCCTTCCTTTTACTGTATTGGTTGGTGGATACTTTTTCTCCCCTATCTTTTATTGGTTTTGGGGGAAAACGTTGTTTCCCCTTTTGCCCCCATACTTGTCCTTGGTTGTGGTAAGCCTCTCCGTCCCCATATAGGGCCCCCTTTTGGGGGGAAGGGCCCCCTTCTTTTTTCCTTTTAAACTAGCCTTGGTTGTGGATACTTTCCCTCTCGCCCCATAAGTCCTTGGGTTGTGGTTTTGCCTCCTGTTCCCAGCCTTTGGGGTGGATCGTGTCCTCCTCTTCCTCAAACCCCCTTGGTTGGAGAACTTGTCCTTTCGCCTTACAGTCCTTTTGGGTTGGAGGGTTCCCCCTCGTCCCCCAATTCCCTTTGGGTTTGGGGGATCTTGTCCCCCTTTGCCTTCTAGTCCTTGGGGTGGGGAATTGTCCCCTCTCGGCCCTTTCAAATCCTTTGGTTTGGGGATACTTGTCCTCTTGCCTTCGTTCCTTGGGTTTATACTTGTCCCCTCTCCCCCATATGTCCTTGGGGTTGGGGGATACTTTTTCCCCTCCCTATACATCCTTGGGGGGTGGATACTTTTCCTCTCTCGTCCTATACTAGTCCTTGGTTTTTGGGGTAGTTGTCCCTCTCGTCCTATATAGTCCTTGGTTTGGTGGATTTCGTTTTCCTCTCCTCCTATATAGTCCTTGGTTGGTGGATGTTGTCCCCTCTGTCCTCATACTAGTCCTTGTTGGGGATACTTGCCCCTCTCGTCCCCATCTAGTCCTTGGGTTGGGGGATACGTTTTTTCCTCTTCCCCCCTCATATTCCCTTGGTTTTGGGGATATTGTCCCCCGTCCCCTACGTCCTTGGTTTGGGGGATACGTTTTTCCTCTTTCCCTCCTCATACTAGTCCTTGGTTGGTGGATACGTTGTCCTCTCTCGTCCTCATACTAGTCCTTGGTTGGTGGATACGTTGTCCTCTCTCGTCCTCATACTAGTCCTTGGTTGGTGGATACGTTGTCCTCTCTCGTCCTCATACTAGTCCTTGGTTTTGGGGGATACTTTTTCCCTCTCTTCCCATCAGTCCTTGTTGGGGGGGATACGTTTTCCTCTCTCTCCTCAACTATCCTTTTTGGTGGATACGTTGTCCTCTCTCGTCGATACGTAGCTCGGTCTCGGCCTGGTGCCAGTATATGGTCTGGATAATTTTTCCCCCTCTCGACCCGCTGGGCCCGGCCCTGGGTTACAAAATTGTCCCTCTCGAACTGGTACCAGCAATGAGTGGTAGATAAATTTTACTTCCCAGCCTTGTGCCAGTTTTGTGGTTGGTGGATATTTTCCAGTCTCGGCATGGTGCCAGTCCCCGGTTGGTAGATAGTTTCCCCCCTTCTAGTGCCAGTCCCGGGGTTTGGTAACACATGACCCCCCTCTCAACTGGTACCAACAATGATGGTAGGGGTACATTGTTTCCCAGCCTTTGCCCGTTAGTGGTTGGTGGATTGTTGTCCCCGTCTCGGATGGGCAGTTCATGGTTGGGAATGCATTTACCTGGCACCATCCATGGTCTGGATACGTTCCCGCCGGTGCCAGTCCCTGGTTGGTAGATATTTTGTCTTCTCTCTGCCCGGACCACCAGTTTGGTAGATACAGTATCCCCTCTTTACCTGGTACCAGACACTGGGTGGTAGTCTTTACTTCCCAGCCTTGTCCCGTCCATGGTTGGTGGATACTTGCCCCCCCCGCTGCTGCCGGGCCATGGGTGGTACAAATGTTGTCCTATCTCGGCCTGGTACCAGTCCATGGTTAGTATTTATGTTGCCTTCTCTCCCCCGGTGCTATCAATGGGTTTTTATAATGTTGCTTCTCTCTATGCCAGGGGCCCTGGTTTGGAGAACATTGTCCTCTCTAAATTTTTCCCGACAATGGTGGTATTACCTGTACTTCCTGGCAGGGCCATCCATGGTTTTGGGGGATATGTTACCCCCCTCTCTAGTGCCAGTCCCCGGTTTGGGAAAACATGGCCCCCCTCGAACTGGTACCAGACAATGAGTGGGAGATAAATTGACTTCCCACCTTGTGCCAGTTGGTTGGGAGATATGTTTACCCCAAAGGAAAAACAATTCTATATCCCAGAAACATAAAGGGGAAAATAACAATAAAAAATTCAAAAGAGAAAATACTCCATCTATAAAACCTAACTTTTAATACATAATCAATAAAAAATTCTTATAACACACAAAAAAAAGACGGATCACACAATGTGAGATTTCTCACCAAAAGGCTCCCCGTGAGCCCCAAAAAAATGAAAGGGGGTTGTCCCCCCAAAATGGAAAGAAAAGGGGAAAATTTCCCCACCCTAAAAACTCAACCCGTAAGCCCTTTTACGGTGCCCCCATTGCGGGATGGTTTTCCCCCCAAAAAAAGCGGTCCCAGGGGCAAAAAAATTTTTGAGCTTTAAACCCGTCCCTCACAATAGTTTCACGGGAAAAGTCTCCCCCATAAGCACAAAGAAGGATACATTGTATACTCAAAACCAAAAAAAAACAACCTCCCCAAAATTTCAAAAACCAAACCCCTTATCCCCTAAAAAAAAAAACCAAACAGGTTTGGGCCCCAAAAAAAGGGCCCCTTTTTTACTGTTTAAACCCATACCCAGACGCGGTTTCCCCCTGCCCATTACCAGAGTTCATCAGGGTGAAAAGGGTTCCATGAGGTCAGCGGGTAGGGCCCAAAAACCCGGGAAGTTATCCCACATCAATGACCTGCATCTCAAAAAAAACCAATTCCAAATAAAATCGGGGGAAATTTTGGTTTCCCCCCCCATTTAAAAACCCTTTTCCAATCCCTATCTTAGGGGTTTTTCCCGGCAACCATAAAACAAAAGGGAGACCCCCAAATTCGCCTCAAAACCAAAACCCAAACTTTATCCAATATATGCAACCTGAAAATGCAAAGGGACAGGGCCTAGGGGCTACTTAAAATATTTTTGTCCCGGCCCCTCCCCATAACATCTGTAAAGACCCCCTTTTTACAAAATGACCAAACACAATGAGGGTTGCGTCAAAATCAAAGGCGTCCTCTATATGCCCAGTGCGCCCTGCCCGGGGGGTCCTGAAAACCCGCCAAGGAACAAGCCAACAAACAATAAAATCGCGCCAAATCACGGGGTCCCCCGAAACACCACTGCGCGTGCGCAAGGAATAATGGGGCCCCTTTAAACAAACTCGGGGGCCCAAACCAGTGTCAAAAGCCAAAGCCGTCCGAGAAACCCCAAAACCCCCGGGATGGGGCCCTTTAAAAGACCTTATTCCGTGCCCGGGAAAAACCAACGGCATTAAATACCAAAAAACAAAATATAAAAATTTCCTTAATGCGCCGGACTAAAAAATTTAATAGGGTATGTTACAGTTTGATTCCAAATGGTAGTAAATGAGCAAGGGATCATCCCCCTTTTCCCCCCAAAAAGGGCATGATGTAGTTTTACCTATAAATAAACCCCCAAAAGTGAAACAAAAAAATAAAGGGAATAAAAAAGAAACCTTATCTTCAAAAACTACAGAAAAATCCCAAATAAGCAGGCTAAACAAAACAAGGGCCCCCCCCGAGAAAGAGACCAGAAAAATCGGAAGGGCTACAAGTAGCAAGAAAAAGAATTATAAAACCCTTTAACCCAGGGATGAATTAAAAATCTAATTCTATAAACCCCGCAAACACGTTGGAGAATAATTTTTTCCCGTCAACCCCCCGCGACTAAGGGGGGACAAAAACCCAAATCTAAGGGCCAAAGAAACCTCATCAAAATTACTACCCCCCCATAACTTCTCATTAAAAAAGACGGGGTACCGGGGGAAACACCTTTTTCCTTATGTCACCGTAAAATGTTCCCCCCATGCGTTCCTTCCCTTTGTTGCCTCCGTTTTCTTGGGCCCCCATAATGGAGGGGGGGGGCAAAAATCTATAAAAGACTCCCACTGAAAAACAAATTTATGAAAAGTTTGATTTTTATTTTTTCCTCCCTGTACTTCCCCCTCAAATTTCCTTTTGTTTTTTTAAAAAAGGGTAAATTTCAAAAGCTACAAATTTTCCCCCCAAAACGAAAAAAAATCCTACGGCTTTTTCCAACCACACCATTTTCTCGGTTTTAAAAAATGAAAAAGGGGTTCATGGTAACACTCATAATTCTCTGAAAAGACAACTTCTCTCTCCCACCAGCCCAGGTACACATTTGCATATGTGGGAGCGCAAGGGCTCCCCATTGCTGTGCCCCTGAGCTGGTGGTAGGTCCTTCCATCAAAGAGAAAATGTTATTATGTAGAAAAAAAGGGAAAAACACCACAAGAATGAAATCATTATGTCGCGCATACACGTTACCTCTGAAATTGAGAAAGTATTTTACAGCCTCCAAACCCTTAGAGTGGGGAATCGATGAGTAAAGGGCTTCCACGTCTATACTAGCCAGAGGAGGTGACTGGGACAAATTAATTCTACAACGTGAATGCCGATGGATATACGAATTAGATTGTTTTCATCCCATGGGTTTTTAAAACGATTATAATTCTTTTTCTTGCTACTTGTAGTCCTCCGATATTTCTGGTCTCTCTCTCAGGGGGGCTTGTTTTGCTTTAGCCTGCTTATTTGACTTTCTGTAGAATCGAAGATAAGGTTTCTGTATTTACCATTACTTTTTGTTTCACTCTATGGTATTCTATAGGTAAACTACATCATGTCATTTTTGAGGATAAGGGGATGATGCCTTGCTCATTACTACCATTTGGAATCTATCTGTAACACTAGCCTATTAAAGTATTAGTCCGGCGCATTAAGGTATTTTATATATTTGAATTTTGTTTTTTAATGCCTTTTGGTATCCCGGGCACGGACATAAGGTCATTCAAAAATCGCGCATGCGCGGGTTTTGGACCCTCGGACGCATGCGCATTGACACTGGATAGACGTCCGAGTTTGTTTGAAGGGCGCTCAGTATCCTTGCGCACACGCGCAGTGGTGTTTCGAGGACGCCGGACCTCTTGGCGCGATTCTTATTGTATGTTGGCTTTTTCCTTGGCGCGGTATTCAGGATCTCCCACGCATGCCACTACATAAAAGAGGACGCCGTGATTTCTTGACGCGATCCTATTCGTGCAGCTCAGTAAGTGATGTGGTCTTTACAGATGATATGGGGAGCGCCGGACAGAAATATGTAGTAGCCACATTGGACCTGTACCTAGCACTTCAGGGTTTGCACTATATTGGATATAGATTGGTTGGGTTTGGAAAAGGGAGTCGTGGTCTCCATGTTTTTTATGGTTGCCTGGATACTAAGATAGGGATTGGATAATGGTTTCCATGGCGGAACTAAACTTACCCTATTTAATTTGGAATTGGCTTTTTGAGATTTAGGTCATTGATGTGGGATAACTCTCCCTGGATTGGCACACTAGCCGCTGACCCCAAGGAACCCCCTTTTCACCCCCTGAAAGAACCTGGAATCGCAGAGGGAAACGCTCTGGGTATAGGTAAACATAAATAAGGCCTCTTTATGTGGGGGAAACCCTTTTGGCTTTTTTTAGGTGATAAGTGTTTTTTGGTTTTTGAAATATTGAGGTTGTATCTTTTTGCTGATATACAATGTATCCTTCTTTGTGTTATGTGGAGACATTTCCGTGCACATATTGTGAGGGACAGTTTAGCTCCCAAAATTTTTTGCTCCTGGGACCGCTCTTATTGGGGCGACCATCCCGCATGGGGGCACCGTACAGGGCTTACAGTGAGCTTTAGGGTGAGAAATTCCCTTCTTTACATTTTGGGGGACAATCCCCTTTTATTTTCTTGGGGCTCACGGGGAGCCTTCTTGGTGAGAAATCTCACATTGTGTGATCCTGTCTGTGTTTTGTGTGTTATAAGAATTTTTTATTGATTATGTATTAAAAGTTAGGTTTTATAGATGGAGTATTTTCTCTTTTAGATATGTTACCCCCCTCTCTAGTGCCAGTCCATGGTTGGTAGACACATGGTCCTCTCTCGAACTGGTACCAGACAATGAGTGGTAGATACATTGTACTTCCCAGCCTTGTGCCAGTTAGTGGTTGGTGGATATGTTGTCCAGTCTCGGCATGGTGCCAGTCCATGGTTGGTAGATGCATTGTCCTGGCACCAGTCCATGGTCGGTGGATACGTTGCCCGGCATGGTGCCAGTCCATGTTGGTAGATACATTATACTCTCTCGACTTGGTACCAGTCCATGCTTGATAGATATGTTGTCTTCTCTCTGCCTGGTACCAGTCCATGTATGGTAGATACAGTATCCCCTCTCGACCTGGTACCAGACAATGAGTGGTAGATAAATTGTACTTCCCAGCCTTGTGCCAGTCCATGTTTGGTGGATATGTTGTCCAGACTCGGCCTTGTGCCGGTCCATGGTCGGTGGATACGTTGCCCGGTCTCGGCCTTGTGCCAGTCCATGGTCGGTGGATAGTTTGCCCGGTCTCGGCCTGCTGCCGGTCCATGGTCGGTGGATACATGCCCGGTCTCTGCCTGCTGCCGGTCCATGGTTGATGGATACGTTACCCGGTCTCGGTCTGCTGCCGGTCCATGGTTGATGGATACGTTGCCCGGTCTCGGCCTGCAGCCGGTCCATGGTTGATGGATACGTTGCCCGGTCTCGGCCTGCTGCCGGTCCATGGTTGATGGATACGTTACCCGGTCTCGGCCTGCTGCCGGTCCATGGTTGATGGATACGTTGCCCGGTCTCGGCCTCCAGCCGGTCCATGGTTGATGGATACGTTGCCCGGTCTCGGCCTCCAGCCGGTCCATGGTTGATGGATACGTTGCCCGGTCTCGGCCTCCAGTCCATGGTCGGTGGATACGTTGCCCGGTCTCGGCCTGCTGCCGGTCCATGGTCGGTGGATACATTGCCCGGTGTCGGCCTGCTGCCGGTCCATGGTTGGTGGATACGTATCTCGGTCTCGGCCTGGTGCCAGTCCATGGTTGGTGGATACGTATCTCGGCCTGGTGCCAGTCCATGGTTGGTGGATACGTGTCTCGGCCTGGTGCCGGTCCATGGTTGGTGGATACGTACCTCGGTCTCGGCCTGGTGCCCGTCCATGGTTGGTGGATACGTACCTCGGTCTCGGCCTGGTGCCTGTCCATGGTTGGTTTATATGTTGCCCGGTCTCGGCCTGGTTCCTGTCCATGGTTGGTGGATGCGTACCTCGGTCTCGGGCTGGTGCCGGTCCATGGTTGGTGGATACGTACCTCGGTCTCGGCCTGGTGCCGGTCCATGGTTGGTGGATGCGTACCTCGGTCTCGGCCTGGTGCCTGTCCATGGTTGGTGGATTCGTTGCCCAGTCTTGGCCTGGTGCCAGTTCATGGTTAGTGGATATGTTGCTCGGCCTGGTGCCAGTCCATGGTTGTTGGATATGTTGCTCGGCCTGGTGCCAGTCCATGGTTGTGGGATATGTTGCTCGGCCTGGTGCCAGTCCATGGTTGGTGGATATGTTGCTCGGCCTGGTGCCAGTCCATGGTTGGTGGACATGTTGCTCGGCCTGGTGCCAGTTAATGGTCTGTGGATACGTTGCCCAGTCTGGTGCCAGTACATGGTTTTTAGATATGTTGTCCTCTCTCGGCCTGGTACCAGTCCATGGTTGGTGGATATGTTGTCCAGTCTCGGCATGGTGCTAGTGAATGGTTGGTAGATGCATTGACCTGGCACCAGTCCATGGTCGGTGGATACGTTGCCCAGCCTGGTGCCAGTCCATGGTTGGTAGATACAGTATCCCCTCTCTACCTGGTACCAGACACTGGGTGGTAGATACATTGTACTTCCCAGCCTTGTGCCAGTCCATGGTTGGTGGATACGTACCTCGGCCTGGTGCCGGTCCATGGTTGGTGGATACGACCTCTCCGGCCTGGTGCCGGTCCATAGTGGTGGATACGTACCTCGGCTCCGGCCTGGTGCCGGTCCATGGTTGGTGGTCGTACCTCGCTGGGCTGTGCGGTCCATGGTGGTGGATACGTACCTCAGTCTCGCCTGGTAGCCAGTCCATGTTGGTGATACGTACCTCGGTCTGGCTGGAGCAGTCCATGTTGTGATACTACCTCGGTCTCGGCCTGGTGCCAGTCCATGGTTGGTGGATACGTTGCCCGTCTCGCCTGCGCCGTCATGGTCGGTGGATACGTTGCCCGGTCTCGGCCTGCTGCCGGTGCATGGTCGGTGGATACGTTGCCCGTCTCGCCTGCTGCCGGTGCATGGTCGATGGATACGTTGCCCGGTCTCGGCCTGCTGCCGGTGCATGGTCGTGGATACGTTGCCCGTCTCGGCCTGCTGCCGGTGCATGGTCGGTGGATACGTTGCCCGGTCTCGGCCTGCTGCCGGTGCATGGTCGGTGGATACGTTGCCCGGTCTCGGCCTGCTGCCGGTGCATGGTCGGTGGATACGTTGCCCGGTCTCGGCCTGCTGCCGGTGCATGGTCGGTGGATACGTTGCCCGGTCTCGGCCTGCTGCCGGTGCATGGTCGGTGGATACGTTGCCCGTCCCCCTCCAGCCCTGGGCGGTGGATACGTTGCCCGGTCTCGGCCCTTGCGCCGGTGCATGGTCGGTGGATACGTTTCCGTCTCGGCCCCACCTTGTCGGTGGACGTTTTCCCCTCGGCCTGCCCGTCATGGTCGGGATACGTTGCCCGGTTCTCGGCCTGCTGCCGGTCCCTGGCTGGTGGATACGTTGCCCGGGCCTCGGCCCTCCAGTCCATGGTCGTTTGGGTACTTGCCCGTCTCGGCCTCCGTCCTGGTCGGTGGTACGTTGCCCGGTCCGGGCCCGGCCGGGGCATGGTCGGTGGATACGTTGCCCGGTCTCGGCCTGCTGCCGGTGCATGGCGGTGATTCGTTGCCCGGGTTTTCCGGCCGCTGCCGGTGCATGGTCGTGGAATACGTTGCCCGGTCCCCGGCCTCGCCCATGGTCGGTGGATACGTTTGCCCGGTCTCGGCCTGCTGCCGGTGCATGGCCCGGGGGATACTTGCCCGGCTCGCCTGCTGCCGGGCATGGTCGGTGGATACGTTGCCCGGTCTCGGGGTGCTTTCCGTTCCCTGGGCGGGATACGTTGCCCGGCTCTCGGCCTCCAGTCATGGTCGGTGGATACGTCCCGGTCTCGGCCTCCTCCCTGGTGGGACGTTGCCTCCGGCCCCGCCATGCGTCTGGATACTTGCCCGTCTCGGCCTCCTTGCCAGGTCGGTGGGTACGTTGCCCGGTCTCGCCTCCAGCATGGCGGTGGATAAAATTGCCCGGTCTCGGCCTGCCGGGGGCATGGTCGTGGATACGGTTTTCCCGTCTCGGCCTCCAGTCCATGGTCGGTGGATACGGTGCCCGGTCTCGGCCTCCAGTCCATGGTCGGTGGATACGTTGCCCGGTCTCGGCCTCCAGTCCATGGTTGGTGGATGCTTCACTCTTCGATGTGGAGTCTGATCAGATTCCACATCAGAGAAGTGACCTCCCTCAGCAGTTGGTTTGGGTGACCTCCAGCCCTGTGGACTGCCCATCACTGGATCCACCTTCAGATCAGTGGTGTGAACAAGGGCTGGTAGATGACCTGTCACCTTAGCGAAATCTCTGCTCTGTGAGGTGCCGACAAATGAGCGGCACAGCAAATCCTGACGGCTGTATTCACACAGTGCGATTCTGCTGCAGGTGTTTTAGCTCGGTTTTGCTTTGCGGTTTTTGCAGCCCTTATAATGGTGCAGCCAATTGCTGCATTGCAAACATGCGGTAAAGACGTGCGGCTTACTGCACTGTGTGAATACATCCCAAGGGGTGTCCTCTAGTCCCATCATGGTAGCTGCTCGGCTCCGTGTGTGGTGCATGCAGCTCTGTGGCGCGGTACATGGGCGCGCTGTAGGTAGATGTAACCTTTATTGGCATGCAGTGATAGAAATATACAAACAATATAAAATATTCATGACCAGGGAGGAAGTAAAACGAATGGTTGTGTTGGCAGGGAGTGAAGCCCGCCGTGTCGCAGGCCGTCTCGCAGGGGACCTACAGCGACCTGCTGTCCGTCATTGAGGAGATGGGGAGAGAGATCAGACCGACCTACGCTGGGAGCAAAAGTGCAATGGAGAGGTTAAAAAGAGGTGAGGACGATGGGTGTGCGCAAATGTGGGAGGGGGTGGTGTGATCCGGGGGTGCGGGGAGACAGAGCTATGGTGGCTGCTGATCCGAGGGTGCGGGGAGACAGAGCTATGGAGGCTGCTGATCCGAGGGTGCGGGGAGACAGAGCTATGGAGGCTGGAGATCCGGGGAGACGCAGAGCTATGGTGGCTGCAGATCCAGGGTGCGGGGAGACAGAGCTATGGAGGCTGGAGATCCGGGGGTGCGGGGAGACAGAGCTATGGAGGCTGGAGATCCGGGGAGACGCAGAGAGAGGGGGGCTGCTGATCCGAGGGTGCGGTGAGACAGAGCTATGGAGGGGGAGATCCGGGGGTGCGGGGAGACAGAGCTATGGAGGCTGCAGATCCGGGGGTGCGGGGAGACAGAGCTATGGAGGCTGCAGATCCGGGGGTGGGGGGTGAAAGAGCTTTGGTGGCTGGTGATCCGGGGGTGGGGGGAGACACAGAGCTATGGTGGCTGCAGATCCGGGGTCGGGAACAGAGCTATGGAGGCTGCAGATCCGGGGTGGGGGAGACACAGAGCTATGGTGGCTGCAGATCCGGGGGTGGGGGGAGACAAGCTATGTGGCTGCGATCCGGGGTGCGGGAGACGAGCTATGGGGGCTGCAGATCCGGAGTGGGGGGAGACAGAGCATGAGGGTGCAGACCGGGGGGTGGGGAGACACAGAGCTATGGTGGCTGCAGATCCGGGGGTGCGGGGAGACAGAGCTATGGAGGCTGCAGATCCGGGGGTGCGGGGAGACAGAGCTATGGAGGCTGCAGATCCGGGGGTGCGGGGAGACAGAGCTATGGAGGCTGCAGATCCGGGGGTGCGGGGAGACAGAGCTATGGAGGCTGCAGATCCGGGGGTGCGGGGAGACAGAGCTATGGAGGCTGCAGATCCCGGGGGTGCGGGGAGACAAGCATGAGGCTGCAGATCCGGGGGTGCGGGGAGACAGAGCTATGGAGGCTGCAGATCCCGGGGTGCGGGGAGACAGAGCTATGGAGGCTGCAGATCCAGGAGTGCGGGGAGACAGAGCTATGGAGGCTGCAGATCCGGTGGTGCGGGGAGGCGCAGAGCTATGGTGGGTTCCCCAGCCGGTCTGGTACCAGACAGTGGGTGGTCGATATGTTGTCTTTCCTGGCCTGGTGCATGGTTGTGCGGTGGGATCAGGGGTGGCTGCAGATTAGGTTGCGGGGGTGAGGCATATTTTTGGGAGTCTCGGGTGCATGGTTTGGTGCGGTTGGATCAGGGGTGGCTGCAGATTAGGTTGCGGGGGATGCAGATATTTGGGAGTCTCGGGGTGCATGGTTGGTGCGGTTGGATCAGGGGTGGCTACAGAGTAGGTTGCGGGGGATGCAGATATTTGGGAGTATCGGGTGCATGGTTGGTGCGGTGGGATCAGGAGGGCTGCGGGGGATGCAGATATTTGGGCGTCTCGGCCTGGTGCATGGTTGGTGCGGTGGGATGAGGAGGGCTGCAGATATTTGGGCGTCTCGGCCTGGTGCATGGTTGGTGCGGTGGGATGAGGAGGGCTGCAGATATTTGGGGGTCTCGGGGTGCAGTGTAACTCCTAACTAATCCCGGCCTGGTGTCTCCGCAGGTATCATCCACGCCAGGGCTCTCGTCAGAGAATGCCTTGCAGAAACAGAACGCAACGCCCGCACGTGACCGTCCCCGACTCTGCACTTTGTCAATCACTTTTCACTTTTTATATATATATGAGCAAATAAAGTTCCTCTTGACAGAATGTGGCGTGTGATGGGGCCGGGGGGCGCGGGGCTTGTGGCTCGAGTCTCTGGATTGTACCCGCCACGTGGCGTCTGGAAGGCCCCATATATTGTGCAGGTCGCCCGTTCACACTGGAGCATTGAGCTAGAGCTGCGCCGCCGCCCGTCACTTGAAGATGCCTCGAAAACGAGCCCTGTCCTCCTGCTCCTTCTCAGTGATCCGTTCCTCCATCTTCTTCAGCTCTTTAGCCACCAGGGGGGCGAGGGAGGGGTCCAGCTCCACCGCCCGTGAAAAGTCTTGCTCGGCCTCGGCTGCGTTCCAGACGGCGGCGTGCGCTCGGCCGCGCTTAGACAGGGCTTTGACGTTATCTGCAAAAGAGAAGCGGGGCCTGAGGACTGGAGGGAGCAAAGACCTCCCAGAGCCGGCTCAGGTTATCCCATAGCACCCAGCGGACGGCGGAGCCCTGCTCACTAGAAGGGACGGGGTAAGGGCTGCGGCACCTACCTGAATACTTGTTGAGGATGGAGGTGCAGTGCTCCAGCACCTGGTAGTACTCCCCCTCCAGCAGTTTGCACTGACAGTAGTTGAGGAGCAGCGGCGTGATCTTCGTGTCCAGAGCGATCCAGTCAGGAGATCCAGGCTGCTCCTGTAACGGCAGAGCGTCGCACACCTGCTATCACACCGCGTTTGTCAAATACGTTTCATGGCCCGAGAAACGGACCTCACATTGTACTTAACAAGGTTCACGTGATTACATTGGTCTCAATGGGAAATACGCTCGGAGGATACGTAGGTTGCATACGTTTTTGCACTGCATCAACGGATGCATTCAAAGATTTGACACATCAATTCTGTAGATATGTTTCTGCCGTCCAGAAAACGTATCCAAGCCGGCGTGTGAACATACCCAGAACAGAACTGGCCTAGACATGGAGCCCAGCAGCTGGCTCCTAGGTCTGCTCGCCAGGAACGTACCTTCATCTGTAGGGACTTCAGGCAGGCAATGGCCTCGTAGTATTTGGCAGCAGCGTCTGGGATGTTCCCCTCCTTGTAGTACTGGTTACCTTCCTGGTGGAGGAGCGGCACGGCGTTCAGCTTCTCCTCGTCTGACATCGCCCATGCATCCTGCCGGTATGAGCCGGGCTCCTCGACCTGGAAGAGAAGACGACTGTGAGCAGGAGAAGGTTGCACGCCATACCGAGGGTCTTCCATCGAGGCCGTTACCTTCAACAGTGTGAAGACGAAGATCAAGGGCTGAGGGTCTTTCTGCAGAACATCCAGGTCTGAGTAACCCAGGGAATGGTCATGGAGCTGGGCGATGCCCCCGCAGCAGTGTCTCTGGCCGTCACGGGGGTCCTGTCCTGCTGCAATCCGGCGCAAACTACGCGATACTTGAGGGTACTCGATGACATGCTAGAAAAGGGTGGGAGAAACTGGATGTAAATCAGTGCTATATCACCAGGACCTCCAATCTGTGACCGAGACCTCCTCCAGCCTCCCAGCTTCCAACACCAAGACCCCCTCCCAGCCTGCGACACCTAGACCCCCTCCCGCCTCCCAGCTTGCGACGCCTTGACCCCCTCCCAGCTTGCGACGCCTTGACCCCCTCCCAGCTTGCGACGCCTTGACCCCCTCCCGTCTCCCAGCTTGCGACGCCCTGACCCCCCCCAGCTTGCGACGCCTTGACCCCCTCCCAGCTTGCGACGCCTGGACCCCCTCCCGTCTCCCAGCTTGCGACGCCTGACCCCCTCCCAGCTTGCGACGCCTTGACCCCCTCCCGTCTCCCAGCTTGCGACGCCTTGACCCCCTCCCAGCTTGCGACGCCTTGACCCCCTCCCAGCTTGCGACGCCTTGACCCCCTCCCAGTGTATCACCAAGAACCCCCTCCAGCCTGCGACACCAAGACCCCCAGACATGAAGCATATACCGGTCAGCCATAACATTAGAACCATGTGAGGAGAATGACTCTATGTGGTGACAATGGCACCGGGATAATGCCCCCTGGGGCCGCACTGCAGAGAATGTCCAGGAAGTTAGGATGAGATCAAGGTGGTGACTCGAAAACCAAAGGCCAGCCGTAGAGGCCACACCTCATACCTTACAGGACTTCATGTGTTGGGCAGATAGCACAGGACACCTTCAGAGGTCGTGGAGTGCAGACCTCGATAGTCAGAACATGGGTGCGACTGCATGCTGTGCGGCAGGAGGGCAGTGTTACAGCTGACCGGTGTGTACATTCTGCTCTATAACTTCTTTACGGATGACACAGGAAAACCGGGCCCCCTCGCCTCCTTTGCGGGGATGATGGTCTCCCACACGGGCAGCTTGAACTTTTCCCCGAAACACTCCTTTCTTCTCTCGTGGAGCTTCATTTTTTTTTTTTTTTTTTTTTTTTTAAAAAAACCCAATCACCCCACTAAGACCTCCCTCCCCCACCCCCCTTGGCCCCCCCCCCCCACAAGACCTCCCTCCACTATAGACCTCCCTCACCCAATGTCACCTCACTATAGGCCTCCCTCACCCACTGCCCCTACTAAACCCCCCACTAAAAACCTCCCCACCCAAAATCCCTCACTATAGCCCACCCTCCCCCACTGCCCCTACTATAGACCTCCCTCCACTATAGACCTCCCTCACCCAACGTCACCCCACTATAGACCTCCCTCACCCAATGTCACCCCACAAGGCCCCCCACCCAAATTAGACCCCCTCCCCCCACGCCCCCCCACTAAACCTCCCTCCCCTATAAACCTTCCCTCACCCCCAAATTCACCTCACAAAAGACCCCCCCTTAAAAAATCCCCCCACTATAACCCCCCCCACCCACTACCCCACTAAGACCCCCTCAAACCCACTGTCCCCCCCACTATAGACCTCCCTCACCCACTGTCCCCCCACTATAGACCTCCCTCACCCACTGCCCCTACTATAGACCTCCCTCACCCAATGTCACCCCACTATAGACCTCCCTCACCCAACGTCACCCCACTATAGACCTCCCTCACCCACTGTCCCCCCACTATAGACCTCCCACCCCACTGTCCCCCCCCCTATGACCCCCCCCCAAACCCCCTTCCCCCGCTAAAAAAACCTTTCCCCCAAACCCCAAAGTCACCTCACCCATAGAAAAACGTCACCCCACAAAGACCACCCTTTTACCCATACTCCCTCATAGTGAATAAAAAGTTGCAGAGCTTGTCTGGGACCGGGTCTGAAAGGGGCCCAAAAATTTACTGCCAAATTTTTTTAAGTGGGAATTTAGAAGTGGGAAACCCGAATTAAACCCCCGAAAAAAGCCCGAAAATACAAAAGGGAGCAGGGGGCCCCTCGCCTTTTTTTTAAGTAAACCCGCACTTCTTTTCATACTCCAAAAATTCTAACTTTCAAAATACTATCTAAACCCTTTCAGCCCCTCTGCCCCTATCCCTTTCCACACCCATCTTGCCCTTTAAAAACAAAATTTAAACCACATAAACCCCCCTCCCCCCCTTTCCCTTTACCTATTACTTTAACCCACACCTATTTTCCCTCTTTAACCCCCCCCAAACCTCCCCTTTATATATTAAATGCAAAAAACCCGCTCAAATTCAACACTGGGGCCCCCTCCTGTCTCTTTCATTCCCCCTGCTTCTCCGCAGGGACATCTCTCCCAAAAACCCCGTGGGGCCCCCTTTCCTTTTCCCCTTTATCCCCAACCCCCCCCTCACCCCCCAAAGAAACCCCAAAACCCCTTTCCATTCGCTGTACCCTTTTTTTTGCCCCCTTTTTTGTGTGCTCCCAAAGGAACCCCCCCGATCCCCTCTGCAACAAACTCACTGTGTCATGACCTTTTCCCCTCCAACTCCCCCCAACCTTTCCCC